>VKOC01000816.1:0-153164 GCA_009364415.1 Spea multiplicata | reverse complement strand
TATATATATATCAGAATAAATGAACAAGATAAAGATATGTTAATTCTTGGAACGTGGAAAAATAAAGAATAAAGATTTTTTTTGTGTTTTTAGGCACATAAAACTTGCAAACTACCCTATTCCTTTACCTGCTTCAGGTATCACAAATATCACCTATCCATCTCATCTCTGGCTCAGTGTCCGCATGTCTTTCCTTCTAAGCGACCAGACTAGGCAAACTGCGACACCCCATGCGTAGCCAACTTTAAATCAACTGATCGGTTGCGGTGAAGATGTTGTGACCTCTAAAGAGTTAGGACAGATGGCTCCTGGTAACACCATTTTATCCCTCCCTAAATCGGGCTCGGATACGTACGTAGAACCATAGATATTGTTTTACAATCACGGAGAGTCCGGGGTCAAACGCGGATGGCACGGTGATAGGTCTTTGACAGTACTAGGCCTTGGGCAATTGATTGTTTTGCCCATGGGATAAAATGTCTCTTATTACTTACATGACTTATTGTTTATTAAGGTCATTGTTCCTATTCACAAACGACCTCTCTTTATCCCTCCTGGTGCTTAATTTAGCCACTAAACCACTTTAAACCTCACCTCCGGCTGTGAGGACATCTCCATAAGAAAGAACCATCAGCTCACCTTGAATCCCTCATTTCCTTTACCTACCATCTGTTGACCGAGTTTCTAACCTTCCCATGCATCTGGCGTGGCTGGAAAGTATAGGAAAATGCTTTGTTGACTATCCGAGCTTCTCCGTTTATTACTTTTTTTTTAATACCGCAATTATGTTTATTAGACGTGTTTTGTATTTATTGTTGGATTTCTTCGTTTGTTTTTTACAGCAAATGCCATGTACATGGGCAGCCAAGAAATGGTGAAAGTTGTGGAACGAGACAACAGAACCATCAAAGAAAACTTAAGCAAGGTAATACGAATTACCAAAATAAAAAATAACAAATTTGTAACTATATATCTATATATATATATATATGATAGATAGATAGAATAGATAGATAGTAGATAGAGGTTACGAATAGAATACATTTGTATATATTAGTCATAAATATATATAATGTATATATATTATTCTATATATTATACATTTATTAACAAAACAATTTAAACATTTAACTGCAATATGTTGTTTGATCATTTTATGAGTAAGCTAACTAAATATTTATTTTAACTTTTATTTATTGTTTTATTTTATTTTCCATTTATCCCCCCCAATGCACTAATGAGATCATTGACCGTGCCAATTGCATTTATTTGCACGCTAACTAAAAAGTAAAGAGGTGGCGGAAACCTCCTTACAGTCAACACGGCATTTACAAGAATATTTAGTAATTCAAGATGCTGTCTTGGCAAGTTTAATGGGACGAGAATTCTCACACTCTGATCTTTATAACCAATACGTCGAGTCTGTCTATATTCACTCACCCCTTGTGGCGAGTTTTGTTAATCTCCTGTTGTCTTTAAAACGCATTTTGGGGGAAAAGAATCTGAATTGGGTTCAATTTACATTTATAGCATTCTACCCTTTAAAAGTACAAAACAAGAAGGAAAAACTTCAAGAAGTTAATAAAAAAAAAATTGCATTAATGTTTCTCTATGGATATGGCTGAGTATATTGTCCCATCTGCTAATGGATATATACTGGAATGAAATAAAGGATAATGCTGTTAGTAAATAAGTGACTGTTTATTTCCCTTAAAAAAAAGCTGGCATCCATTCATAGTTTGTAGTTTATAGACAGGGCAAGTGGGTTAAAATTATAAGGGTTGGAAGTTTATAAAAACAAGCAATAAAACCTTAGTTTCTTTACAGTTGGCAAGTTACCACTCTGAAAAATTTATAGTGTTTAGTAGTTATAGAGATCGTAAGTTAAAAGCCAATCTTAACACCTGGCTTTGCCAACCACTGTGAAATTGAAAAGTTATTCCTGGAACCTGTTTGAATCTCCGTGTTCTGAAGCTGATGGAAGATGAGGCACTAAATTATTCCAGGCTGACATCAAGTGCGGCTTTAGGAATACTTAACGCTATCCAGGGAGTGATTGAAAATATTTTTATTTGAGGTCTTGTGTTCCGAATGTTGCTGTTGTAATTAGCGTAATACATGTCCTCTGGATTTTGGAAGGGCTTTGACATGTTTTAATTAATTTTATTTTGCCCGGTACTTTTGTGCTCCTAGTAACCCATGTAATATCCGTCTTTATGCGTAATATATTTATATTTGTCTATATTATATTGTGTTGTGAACGGAAGAGAGCATTCATCTCCCATTGACTCAAGGTTCTGCCAGTTGATCTAACTGTATGAATTCTATGCCACTGGGGAACATGTCTAGGGTCCCGGGCCCCCATATCTGTGGAACCTACTTCTACCGAACCTTCAGCTTTCACCCTCCCTCCGAACATTCAGGAAACATCTCAAAACCCGGCACTACCGCTCACCTTTCTCTGTTCCTTATGTTTGTCCTCGCCCCATTCCCTCAATATTGTAAGCTTGCGAGACAAGCCTCTTCACCTAATTTATCGGTTTGTCTTAGTCTGTCAATTCTCGTCTTGTCAGACCCCTTGAATATATGTATTGTATTATGCGCTGCGTAAGTTGTTGGCGCTATATAAATAAAAGATAAAAATAATATTAATAAAGTAGCGGCACTGTGCAAACTCGGCCCACGCCGTCGTAAGCTCCACCATTTTTTGCCAAACATCTCGCAACTCTCCCGTTCTTTTGATCTTGCTCGTAAAGATGGCTGCTCCCATGGATTAAGCATTGGATGGATTTCTAATATATACTGAATACTGAATACTGAAAAGCCAATTTTGGCCATTAAAATAACATGAAAAGGATCAGAAATCCAGCGCAGACGGGGTTAATGCTGTAAATGACTATTGTAGCTGGAAATGGCTGATTTTTTATGTAATCTCTTCATAGACGTACAGAGGCCCTTTATCACTCCCATCACTCATTTATCACTCCCATCACTCCTTTATCACTCCCATCACTCCTTTATCACTCCCATCACTCCTTTAGGTTGCGTTCGCTGATCCAAGTGTACGTTTGAAAGGCTGTTAGAAAACCCTTTAGCAATTATGTTTCGGCTCGAACTTTCCTTGTTTTTCCATGAAGCTAATTGAGCCCAAACTTTTGTGTGGCAGTGTATGTATAACCCTTGAGGGTTTAGGGAAGCGGGTCGAGCTGCGTCTATCCAATTACTGCCTTCTAAACAATTCATCTGTGTACAAAGGCCATCAGAGCTTTGTGATCAGCTGATCACTTTTATGCCGCAAACACCTGCCTCAAGCACTAGTAAAAAGTACAAATACGGTCACAGATTCACCTTTTTTAAAGAAATAAAGGTTTAGCTCTATTTAGCGGTGTCCGTGACAAAAGTTAGGATATTTTAACAACCACCACCTATCACTTTTATCAAAATTTCCTGGATATGCCTTAACTACTTAACTAATTACTCCATAGCGGCGTGATCTAACCATTGCACGAGGGCCTAATGGGGCACGGAGTTCTGGGGACGGGGATTTGTACGTTTTCGGTTGATTTAAAATGACCAGCTCCAGTTAAAACAATGCAGATGGTTTCAAGTTGATAGATGCATTAACAAACACATTATTCATGTAAACAGCTGCTAATATCTGACTAATGTATCATAAAAAATATGGGCAACATCGCTCTCAACATCTGTTACAAAATTTGTTTGGTCTGTTCTAAGTTATTTACAGAAATAAAAAATGTTTCTCTAGACTGTACTTATTAGCCGGTTTCCTGTTCTGCCCGAACAACAGAGGCCTCGTCCAGAAACATTGTTACATTTTGTGAAATTGACACAAATAGAAAAAGTCAGGAGTCTAAATTATTCCTTTTTTTATATATATATATATATTTAAAACCAAATATTCTAGAGCCAAATCCAAAAGCGTGACATAGCGGAAAACAGAGCAATAAAATTCTAATAGGAAACGTCATCGATAAAACGCGAATGAAGTGAAATCAGAGTTTTATTTACTTCTTTTCAATGTGTGTTACAAACCCAAGGCGGAAATATTTGTTGACGATTGGACTATAAAAATACATTTTCTTGAAGTATTGAAGACAGACATACTTGATCTTTGTTGGTAACTTTTTATTGCGACAATATTGGAAAACTTGTTAAGTCTCAGCGTTGTCTTCCTCAAGACAGTGTTACAATATTACTCTTTAAGCATGTCGGTTTAAATTATTGCCATCACACCTTTTACCATCACTAAATGGATTTATCAAAAATACAGGCTTTTTGTTAAATCATTTTTATAATTGCTTTGGAGATGATTGTTATAAAGTTTAGCTAAAGTAATCAGAGAAAATGACGGGTGTTATTTAATCACTTAATTGGGAGGAATAATCAGCTCTTCATAAACAAGGACCATCGTTTATGCATATAGTGGGATATGATGGTAGAAGACTTACATGAACCTGAAATGATTTATGTTTGGAATGTACAGCTGGACATTTATTCCCATAGAGCTGGGTACGTTTGAGCAAGACTAAGGGGCTAAAGAATTCACCAAGATCGGCTTAGGATGCGATAGTAGGCCCTAAATACATGGCAGGTCAGGCAGGAGTCTCTGCTGTCAACAGGATCAGTCCCCGATGGCCGTGCGGAGACACATGAAGTGTCCCAGTGCAAGCGCCAGTTTCACTTTAGTAGAAGTGGATGCCCAAGAGTTCTACTGACCATTCTCCTCCAGCGGTGTCACTGGAACAATAATAAAAAAAAAGTTCCCGGAGGGTCTATCCAGTGTGAATAATAAAAATAATAATAATAATAAGATAAATAAATAAAATGATTGATAAATAAAATATTCAAAAAATAGTAAATACAAAATGCAAAAAAAATGTAAATAAATAGTCTGGCCCTAGGGGTGTCACCATGAATTCATAATTGTACTGTGCTATGGAATTTGATGGCGCTATATAACACAATAAATAATAATAATGTTTACCAATTTGTTACCAGAGAATTCTATAAAGTCAGATGGATTTTCATGTTTAGATGTGAAAAAGATAAAAATAAAATAAACAGAGGAATGAACTTCACGGTGGCTTAATGTGGCTTAACCTCTTGAATTGAGCAGTTCTAAAGGCTGTTAACCAACAAATGTGCTGTTTAGACCCCAAATACACTGATCTTAAGGAACTTAATTATATCGCTGTCCATTTCCCTTGATGGTTTTATTACACTAAGCTTCACGTGGAGTACCAAATGTACAGACCTGAGCGCGAGGGTCTGCAGCCCATACTTACATGAGCAGAAGAGCACGTCCTTTACAGAAAGAGAATTATAGCCCAGTCTTACACTATGGAGAAAGCCAGGTACGGGGGTTACAGCTCATTACTCAGTGTCCTCATTGGGGCTCCATAAATCACCTGCTCCACCAGACTCCCGATGTGAAATGATGTGGTCGACACTCGCATTTCTCCTCCCCAGACTGACATCTTAGCAGGATGAGCATTGCTTATCTTTCTTGGGAGCCTTCAGCTCTCCTGAAGTGTTACCAGATGTTTCTACAGTAAATTTCAATCAGACAACCTGGCCGTTTAGGGGAATGAAATTTCTTATGCATGTCATCTCTCAAAGTTGCACTTAGGAAAGTGTATGGATTTTTTTTTTTTGGGGGGGGGGGGGGGGTAAAATATATGGCCGTATTCAATGAAGCAAGGATAAATCCCAAGAGGACAGGAACATAGTTGCATGTATATCAGTTAATTATGTGATAAGAAATTATAAAATATGGTAAATCAAACTTTTTACACTATTAAAGGCTTCTGTAAAAAAAAAATCTGTATTTTTTTTTCTTTTCAAGAACCAGGTCTGAGTATTTACCATGGTGACATACGTTAGGTACACGTCTCTTCCATGTTTTTTTTTTCTCCTCTCCGTCTTACGAAATATTTTTAACTTGGATTTAATTGACACTTTCAATCGTGCTGTTTTGACACCCATTTTTTTTTTTTTAACACCCAACGTATCTGGTGCTCTCGTGCTTTCTCATTATAATGAAAAACAGATTGCTATCCAGCCTTGACAATGACATAATTATGTGGACTAATACAGACACATAAACTGTGTTTCTGTCTCACCAGGTGCATCGTATTAGCTTTTCAAAATTGTCATTCCCAATCCAGAACAACATATACGCATGAGCTAATAATCATCCCAGCTCCGTACATACTGTTCGCAAGCCACCCCAAAAAACTATAACATTCTACGTGGACGCGCATATAAAAGAACGAAAGCGAGTGGCAGAAACACATAAATTGGATTAGTCGGTGGTTTGGTTGAGCGCACCGTATGGATACGACAACATTTACGACTAGGGACTCATTTGTCAGTATTTTAGGGCTATGATGCCTTTTCTTGTTTGTCTGAGGATATTTTACACAACAAAGAAAATAAAAAGTGTTATTATTCCTGTTTTATATATTTATTTTGATGAGAATTTATCTGCTCCATGCTGTTGAATAAGACAACGAGGCTCGTATTTTAGTGACAAACACGTGACAACAGACATTGATGTTGGATCCTTTTGTGAACAAGCAAATACATTTAAAAATGTATAAATGATGAGGGAATATTAATGTTTACGTGTAATTATCTTAATTGTGAGATCGAAAGCAAGTAATCATTTTCACCTTTCACACACTCACACACGTACTCGTTGTGTGGCCCCAGCATGTCAGTAACATGCTGGGGCATTTTCAGGCTCCCCTTAAGGTCCATGTGGCTCCCTCATTCCGTTTTGGCCCCATTACATAGATGGGGTATTTGTGGGGTAACAATGTGTCGTGATGCAGTGTGAGGGGTATGAAGTTTGCTCTTTGTTTTTTCCAGACATTCCATGCCTGGAACCTGAGGTTATAAATGACTATCCAGATGGTATCGTACTCAGGTTATTTATGCATACAATTGACCCCTCTGTCCCAGATACTTGATGGTGCAGAATGGCTAGATTAACTCAACTTATTGACATCTAGTTGGAGCATCCAATGGTACTGCAGTAATGGAAGAGAGCGTTATTAGACAGATCACTGAAAATAATTATATTTCCGTGTAAAAATACAAAAACGCTGACTTCTTTCACCTTCTAAATGCCACAAAAGCAGTCCTCTCTTCTCCACACCAATTAAACACCTAAACCTGATTCTACTGGATCCAATATTCAAGACGTAGGATTACTACATAGTTATACGTGCCAAACGTACCGAATAGGATTTACCAAGTTTCCCCCCCCCACTTTACTGCTTTACCCATTCTTTACATTCATCGCTCTCCCAGAGTTATTCGTTTTTTCCTTCTTCCTTGAAACTTACCAAGAGGATAGAGCAACTAAGCAACAAAAACCCTTAAAAGAAAGATTGTGTTTTAATTTTGATCATTTCGTACCCATCTATCAGACATACATTTTAAAATATTAAAGATGCCATATGGTGGGGCCTTTATGGAATCCGTCTTGTGATACAAGAGGGACAGAAATCAGACATTCTATTAAAATGCAAACAAAATTTGACTCTCATGTTAATTCCAATGAAAGTGTTTATTTTTTGGGGGGTGGGAGTTCCAGGTCCACAAAAAGGTCCTGATTTCTGGATATCTCAGTTTCAGCACTTGGGTCCCAATCAGAATGACTGAATCAGATTAACTCACCTTTCCTCAAGGACAGATATCCCCAAATCCGTGCACAGCAACTTGACCCTTGGAGTCACTTGTGATGACCCTTCTTATCCTTCTGTCATACAAACAGTTAAAAGGGAAAAGAAAAAATGTCGGTGCGCTAAGCTAGTCTCAGGCTCAAATAATACAAATGTATAATACGAGGCCTACCAAACAGTGTGAGCATGCTGCAAATACAGTGTGTACAAAAAACAAAAACTGTCTGCGCTTCTCACCCTAATAAAGTTGGCAACAAATATATAAACATAATATAAATGAGAGGTTTTGGTTATATGAATTGGCCAAAGCATAATTAAGCTCACCCGCCACGTCAAGGCACACTCTCAATAGGGTGAGAACCTACTCTCACCTCCTACATAGTGGGCACACAGACCAGTTTATACGGCTACCAAAACCTTATTAATGTGTTGGGGGAGGTGCAATTACACCTCCTCCCATTTAACCCCTGGACAGCAAGCTGCAACCATACAAACAGTTAAATCAGACGAATTGTACTTTTACAAGTTTTTTATATTAAAATCAATTTTGAGATTCTATTTCATTTTGAAATGCTCGTTGTGTTCCGCTTTCACTGAACATTTGAAATATTCCATATTAAGAACAAGAAAAATCAGATGTTTTTTCCTCCGGGCAGTTGGCAGCCATGTTGTTCTAGTACTTTTTAGACCAGATTCTTTCTATTTTAAGCAAACCGAAGGTATTATCCATAGCTAACCGATATATAATATTTTGGGGGGGGGGGGGTCAAAGACATACAAAAATCTAAACCTATTTATCCTCCTTTTTTTTTTCTTCAGCTTTTTTTCTACTACGGGGCCACAGACAACTGGTGTCCTGTCCAATATTATGAAGACATGAAGAAGGAGTTTCCCGAAGGCAGTATTTTACTTTGTGAGAAAGGAATCAGGCATGCGTTTGTGTTAGACTCCAGCAAAGATGTAGCATCCATGATAACTCACTGGTTAAAGGGCCAATCAGATTTGGGGACTATATGGTACTGAAGCTATATATATTTATATAATATATATATATATATATATTTAACTCTGATTCTGATAACACACATCATACAATAACAGGATTTTTACGTAGCTCAGATAAAGTCCACAATGAATTCTAACTACTCATCCATCAGCTTGACCCTGGACTTCCTGCCATTGAAATGTTGGCTGCATGTTATTCAGGCCGGTGATACGTTTTATAAAGCCTGTACAAATCAGCAGTATACACAAACATATAATAAGCTGTTTGTCGACTCGGTCTTGAATTGTGCAAAAGCGGAGGGGACTTGTGTTTCAGACCTCAGCTGCTGCAACGCCTCTTTTGCAGATAAGCTCGACCTTGGAACTCTTGTTTGAAAAGGATTATCAGGCGGTTTATTCACTAAAGAGAGTTTGCAGGAGAGTTGACATTTTAACTCATATATTTAACGGGTATAATTACTCATTTAATGGGTGAGGAAATCTCTCTGATTTAACTATACATTGTATCACATGTACCAGAAGCCCACTGGGGTTGGCTCTTCATAATGCATAGTGAGCCAACTCTCCAGCAAACTCTCCTATCAACTCTTCTTTTAGTGAATGAACAACACCATTGCAGCTTTTGGTATAGACACATGCATTGATAAAATTGCTACAGCTTGTTCCTTGTGTCCTGTAAAGATAAATTGGAGATATATATTCTGAAGAATACCTAAAAGAACTGCTTCTAAATGTGTCAGAACTGCTTCATCTAATCAACTTCCTGCATTGGGGTTCCCTTCCTTTTGCAAAGGCTGCCTGAACCAATCAACAACAGTCAGCAACTGAACAATAGCGAAGTGATAACGTTCTGGGGAGAAATTATCGTGCAGATCCCGAGGAACACCTAGTGCCTTTTTGTTTATTAAAGCGTCCTAGAACTATGCGATTTAAAATTAATTCCACATTTTCCTGGCGTTAAGATGAGCATCCCATGGTATAAACATAGGGTGGTTGCCTAATAAATGTATAATTTATATAATATATACATATCTGAAACTTTTTCAGATGCAGGTCTGTACAGAACAGACATCGACGATGAGAGAATTTTATTATACTTTCCCGAGACTATAGTATTCTTGCTACTAAACATGCTAATGGCATCTACCTTGTGGCTGTCAAGTTATAATAAAGATCTCATGGCCACACATAGAATAATTCTAGAACACTGTAAAGCCAAGCAAACGTGGAGATACAAAACATTAAAATAGATCTGAGCTCCCGTTTAAACTGGCTTTATACTTTGAGGTAATAAATTAAGACGGTTCCACGTTCTTATCTAGATCACACTGGGTGGTAAGGATTTAGGAGAAGAACATTCAAAGTTGCACTTTCTGCTTATTAAAAGCACAGGTGGGTGGCCAAAATTATTTACGAGGGGCTGAGCTTGTATTTTAATAGACGCACCTCATTCTGTATTGTATTTTTCTCTGTCGGAATAGAAAATTTCAATGAGCTCCATTTGACATAACTAGACAGCTTTACATGTTACTATTTAGTATAGCGTACACACAAGGATCAGTTTCCCCCCCAAAAAAAATACATTTTTTTGATTTGTGCCAATAGCTAGCAGCTGTTGATTCCCAAAGCGGGTCACAAATGTATTCCGCAGATCGGTACTTTGGGGAAAGTCTCTACTGTTTTTCAGTTTAACAATTTTCTGTTGTACTTCAGCTTGTTTTGAGGACATGTGACCATGGTTTGTTTCCGGAAAAAAAAAGAAAATAAGCAAAATACCTTCAAACACAGCTTAAAATCGCCCTTTTTGAAACTTTTACTTACAAGGTAGATGTTTAAACGTTAAAAATTATTTTGCAGAATGGTATTGACTTTTTAGAATCCATAATACCAACCCTCTCCTTTCTCCCCAAAAACAACTCCTGTCCAAGGAGAACATCAAGGATAGCCACAACATACAGCCTTTTCTTTTTGTAAAGGAGAAAGGTTTCATTGACTTAATATATCATTAGACTGCTTGCCAGAAGTTGAAATAAGTTGAAATATCCTCTTAGAATGGTATGTGGATTCACGACAGTCATCCTGATGACCAGAGAACTTCACATACTACACATTCCATTAGTTTTGGGCCAGGCATGTCCACGCGGAGGAACAAAGCAGATACTTAAAGGACCACAAGATGCAAAGCATGAAGCCTGACCGTGATGTTGGGTTTTTAAGGGATATAAGATGTCTCCTAGGCTTCATAGCATCCAAGATACAAACAAGGGTTATTGTATAAGGCGAATATCTTGCGTTCTAATTCATTAGAACCGCATCGACCAACAGCAGATCTGTCGTTCCTTCAATGGTCAACTGTCTTCACACTTGGATGATTCTCTCGCAGTACAATTTCCTTTAGTTTTTACATATTCCATTGCAACATGTCATAGTGGTGCTATTTAAGAAAACTTGACTTGTAAATCCTTCTGCTTTTTTTTTTTAACCAAATACCTCCGTATTATTATTATCAGATGTTTTAACTTTAAGGCTAATCAGAATTTTATGGACCAGTTTATGACTTCCTCTTAGAAGCTAGTTAGTCGTACCAGGCAGCTTACCAGGACCTCAAGCAATATCTCCAAACAATACACCCAGTTCTTTAAAAAAAAATGTTTTTTTGTTTTACATTTTAATTAATTGTCTTTAATTTAATTATGATAAATGCCTCTAAGCAATAAAATATACTACAATATATTGTCTGCTCTGTCTCTTGGTCTTTATTTGTTGGCACCTTGTTCTCTTGGGTTTTTGGGGAACATCCTGGTCTTGTTATTACAAACGCACTGCCGCTGTCCTTACCCGTCCGTTCCTTCCGTCTCCGGAGATCGCTGTGTCACAGTTTATGGTAATTATAATGCGTATCTGGTAATGTTGCTTGAAGCTAAAAGTTGAGTTCTCTATTTTCATAGAGAGCATTTCCGTAAGAACACGCAACCGTCCTGTAACACATGTTGATAGAACAATGAATAAATACGAAGCAGACATGTCAGTTTAACCCCTTAAGGACAACCCCTTGAAAACAATGCATTTTGAGCCCATACATGTACGGGCTTTGTCATTAAGGGGTTAAATGGTTGCACGGAACAATCCAGATATTATGAATACACATTTTGAATATCAATGTCAATTGAAGTGTAGCAGTAGAGCAATGGAAAGGACTTTGAAGTCATGACGCAATAGCTTTGGGTTTTTTTGCTCTGTTTTTTTGGCCCGATCTACTAGACAAACAACCTGACTCTTTATCATAATGCCCGTGGTAAGAAAATAGAATAGCTCAGTCTTAATCGCCCAGGCGCACATTCTGACTATTAAATGTTTATGAGCGGACCTCATTAGCATCGCCATAAAGAGTCGGCTTGGTGCTCGAAAGTGTGACCCAAAATATCACATATGCATGGAGTGGTGTTTTTAAAAGGCACCGTGGTCCAATGTGCCATGAAACATTTTTTCTCATGTATAATGGCCCAGAATTGTACTTAATGTGTAATTAGTTAAATTCCCACTCCACCCTTACAAACAATGTGACAATCAATTATCTTCTACCAAAGGGAAGAAGTAGCTCGTTGAGGAGGAGTAATCATGACATCCTGAGAACTGGAAGTTAAGGTGGCTGCTCCATGTATTCTGACCTAGGCTTAGTGGGCCGGGTACAAGGAAAATCTCTGATTTCCCCATGTGGCCCATTTACACTATGGAGGTGTGTACAGAACCGGCTGTAACCATTTACCCAGAGCACACAGAGCAATTGATCCTCAGAATGCCGGGGCCCTGTACCAATTGCTCCAGGGGCCCAGTGTTCCGATTGCTCTATACCTGTTACTTGTCTTATGAAGCAGTGATCCAATTGGGTCCCGGAACATGCGGCAGCTATCCTCCCTCACTGACCCTGCGCCCCTGAACATGACATCACTTTTCGACGTGTAGTGACGATGATGTCACAGGACCCGTCCAATCATCACTGAGTGGGGGAGCTACAGGCCACAAGGAACATACAGGAGGGAAGTGGAGTATGCAGTAGTTACTGTGTGTTTATATGTGTATGCGTACATGTGTGTGTGTGTCTATATGTGTATATATATATATATATTTGTATATGTGTGTATATGCGTATGTGTGCATTTGTTTGTATATGTATATAAATGTATGTGTGAATATGTATGTGTTGTGGGGCAGAACAGGGGTTACAAATAGGATGAAAAATACAGAAAAAAAGCAGGATAGAAGAAAAAAGAACGACAACAGAAAAAAGTGAGAAAAAGATGTGAGGTGGAAAAAGGGATAGGAGAAAAGACTGTCAATGAGGGAGAAAAGAATTGAACTAAAGGATAAATGACAAGAGGCAGACGAGCTTCCACTTTAAATGGCCATTGGAGTGAAACTAAAAACCTCCATTTGTCTAAATAAGCACAGGGATTTGGGTTGGTGCGCAGGTAACTATTTATTTTGGCGTTTATTCTGCAAATCACATTGTACCTTTATAATGTGGAAATTGCAATTATTCCCATGACCCTTAATGTAACAATACAAACCCTCAGAAAGGCATAGACACATCCTGCCAATCCATGTGCTCACTCCATCAGGAGGCTGAATGTGTTGGGAGTAGTAGTCCACAGTCTTTGAAGTATAACAAGTGGCCCTGTCTTTGCAGAGGTGGATAATCAATCAAATGAAAATTGTGTAATATGTCTTAAAAACAGATTGGTTGCAGAATTGGTTGTTGTGATCAGATAAAGAAAGAAACTACATGGGGTAGGCAGAAAATATTTAATAAACGTATCTGTACAAAAATATTAAAAATCAGGAGTTAAAAGCGTGTATAGGAACGTATAATTGACAAATATATTCCACTATGCAGAATACAAAGAACATATAGAATGAAGTTTACATTTTAATTTACATTTCAATATTTACAATCCATTTAAAACCCAATTACATACAATGCATTTACACCGTCGCTATTATTAAATGTATACATTTCAAAACCCAGGCCTGGTATCTTTAAATGTAAAACAGTAATAAGAATAAACACCAAACAATGGGAATATATTGTAGCAGTGTTTACAAAAATATATTATTCCATCAGAGCTGTATTGTGGTTTATCATAACAATTTCCAATTTCTAATCAAATGCTTTAAAAAAAAAAAAAAAAAGATAAATAAATAAAAATAATATGTCTGATAAATAGTGATGCAGGATTTATAATATCTCTCCCATTGGTCACAAACATGTATAAGAAGCTTGGATACATCATTATGTGTGATCTCCTGTTACGTTAAAGAATGGGTGGACAGCTGCCTGGCACTCAAGGGGTTAAAAGGTGTCCCTTACATTTTGAATGAGCTGTTCCTATTTCTAAAAAAAAATAAACAACATGGGACAAATAGCTCTAAATGATTGCTTAATTAATTTGCAAATTAATAAAATCGATGGTAACTGCTACAGAAATTAACCCGTCCAATGCCCGAGTTCATTGAACGTGTGTGGAATACTTAATTTCTGGAAATCAATGAATTAAGGGATTATTATTATTTTGGGGCATTTATTTGCCAATACCAATTATCTCACCCTATCACTGTGACAGTCATGTTAATATAGAGGGGGCATACACATTTCTGAAGCACTCACTCATTTAGAATAATGTAATCTGTAAATATGAATTAACCCCTTGAAAGCCAACTCTGGGGTATCCCTAAAGGTATGTGTGAATTCTTACAGACAATTGCACTACAGAAGAGCAGAGAAAATGGAATGTTATCTATTACAACGTTCCTACCAGACAGTTGGCAATTCCTGACAATTCCATAGAAATGAGAAATCTCTTGCTTAGGTTAAATTCAACAGTTAAATGGCCCTGCATTTTGGAGGTTTAATTAATGTTACAAAACAATATTATTATTTTTATTGTGGGGGTAAAAATTGAATATTAAATTTGATAAGTTAAAGGCACTGTATACTCATTTTGCCAAAAACTAGCTGAAATAAAATGATGTTCTCAATAATGTCACAGTAATACCAGACACAGACTGCATTCACACTTTCAAAAGAAATGATTTTCTAAGTAAAGCATAGCAAACCATTACACTGCAAGCCATTCCTAGCTGCCTCTCCCAGGGTTCATTTCACTTACTTCTAGCTGCTGGGTAGAGGCTTCTACCTTCTCACTGAGGGAGACACATACTTGGCACTGTACCCAGGGCTGGGGTCATTGGCTTCTATAAACTCTTAAAATGCACATTTTTCTGAAATTACTGCAAAAAAAATGGCAGTGAAGGAGGTAAATAACCCAGCAGCCCTTTTTCGTGTTACTAATCTAATAATGGAGTTTGGTATATCTGGCAGACTGACAGGGGGGGTCAGCAGCTGAGTACAAAGATCATTTCAGGCCTCCTGGTGCTTCATGGGTTAAATGACACCAAAAAGTGCAGCAAAGGACTGATAGGTAAGATGAGCTGCTCTGTAATTTGCAATGAGCCCCTGTAACATTAACCCTTTCACTGCAAAGGAAGTTTTATCTTGAATCATTTAACTTAGTGTATAGGTACACATTATACAGGTGTGTAGATGTGTTTAGAGTTAAATAATAATTATATTTTATTCAACCTATTAATTTATTAAAATAATAGGAATTCAATTGAATTGGCTGGGTTTAGCAGATTACTAAGGCACTTGGCATTAACTACCAGTATTTCTTGTTATTGCATGTGAAAGATCATACACAGAATCCTTAAGAAGAGGAAAAAGAAGACAATTACATTTTTAATTATAATCTGAGAATGTTATAAAATAAACCTCCCCTTGATGAGGACATGACTAAGCAGAGAGCTGGTTATGCCTGGGGAATATTATACATTCACGAGTTTTAAGATGTAGAACTAGGGGTTAAAATACATATAATTTAATTTAGCACAACACCCTGGCACTTTAAGAGTTAAATGAAATTGCCATTGCTTTGTAAAATTATTTTAACATATAATGCAAATGTAGTGAGTTAATGGTCCCAGAGGTTCCAAATATGCGTTTATATGCATAACTAGCAATTCTGGTGCAAAAGTCCTACATTTAATTTTATCAGCAGTTTCCTTGATGATTCCTCCAAATGTAGAGTCCCACACTGTGCTCCATATATGTCATTAAACATCAGTGAGGTCATTACCTCTGGGTTGGTGACGTCACAGGCTGGCATTGCCTGCAGCCTTCAGTTCACTGGGCTAATTTAAAATTGCACCTACCATTCAAAAATGGAAATCAAACCCATATACTGTATCTATACCTTCAGGCATCTGCTGCTTGGATCTAATATAAGAAATCTGAGTTCTTATAGAGCATAAATTAACCCTCTCGATATCAGAGGCTAGTGGGACTGAAAAGGTTAAGTGTATCTTTAAACAGGACAGAATTAATGAAAAATAATAGAATTTGTTTAGTGTGGATAAGTCATAATATATTTAAAATGTAGCCGACATTCAGTCCCCATATCCTATTAATAAAACCATTCGAACCAACTTTTTTTTTGTCATTTGCTGTTTCACCCAATTTATACTAAAATACGAGATTTCCCATCAAACGCATAATCCATTATACATTATTCGTAGAATTTGCATTTGCACTAATCCCCTAAATAAAAATATTGTATTTTGCACTAAAACAAAAACTTTTAAAATAATGACACATGGGAGAAACAGAAAAATAATATAATTAAAAAAAAAACATTTTATATAATATAATAACAGTCCTGGCTGAGTTAAACTGATGGATGAATAGATCACCCCAGCATTGAAATGATTACATGGACCAAATAGTGCCTTTGGGATTGAGGTCAGTATTCAGCCTCTGTTCCCCCAGTAAATTGTATAATTTCTATAATAATTCTGTTTGCTGGCTGTTACATATGTATTGTTGATACTTGGGATAATATTAAGGCATTATGTATTTGTACTTGTAGAAACCTTGTAAATGGAGAACACCCCCACTCCATCTTACCCTCACCCACTCTGTAATTGTTAGTGGGTCACCTATCTGTGGCTTTCTTAAAACCTGTGCCAGAGGTTGGTCCCACATCTCTAATACTGGGTAAATGGGTCAAATAGATTACATACACAGAGCTGATTGTATAGGTCAAAAATATTGTCATCTACTGCTACCTGCATCCACAGTTTTCCACCACCATGTCCTCATACTGTTTATACACCACGTTGTTACCAGAGTCTATGTATAAGATACTGATAGGACTGAGTTTGGAAGGAACGCAACAGCTTGGTGGGGTGGACTCGGGGTCCATGGAGTTCATTAAGGTTTGGATAATGGCGTGATTGGTGGGTTCCAAGTGGGATCTCAAAGGGAAATCACAAACCCCTTCGCAATGATAAGCCTCATAATCCAGCGGTGCTATGATCCAGTCATCCCAGCCTAACTCCTTAAAATTTACATGTAAGGGCTTCTTGCTGCATCTAGTCTTGGACCTCTTACCATGCCCTTTTCCATTGTGTGTCCTGGTGGGTAGAGTTGACCTTTTTCTTCTTCTTTTGGTGATGGACTTCTCACCAGAATCAGGTGGCTCCAGTAATTTAGGGTTACCCATTGATTTTACTTTGTCCCTGATCTCTTTAAAGAGGTTTTCCTTCCTCTTAGAATTGGAGTAGACCACCAACAAAGCCTTTTCATTAGCCTGTTGCCCTTGTCTGTTAAATCCCCATTGCACTGGTGGTAAATATGTCTCCTTGAGATCAGAATACATCTTCAGCATTAAACACAAGGGTTGTTTTCTGTAGCCCATGGCCTTCCAGACTTTGAATACTTCCCACTTGGGTTCTGTAGAGCCTAGAAGATCTACCGATCTAGAACCTAGAAGCCTCGGTTCTTTCCAACGGGTAGGACAGGTGTAGATATGAAAATGCATTAGGTTCTCAGCTTCAGACAAAACGTGACTTATGTTTTGGGGAAATTTTGGCAAGATCCGAATTTCTGCATCCACAATTTCATCCATTTCAGGTAAACTACTGATATCAAACAGGTATTTCTGCTCTTGAGAATTTACAAGAATTTCATCTGGAACAGATAGAACAGAACAGACAACATTAATATGATTAGTTATTGATTTCTATAGCGCCATCATATTCTGTAGAGCTGTACTATGGGTTTTCATACATGAGAAGCTAACAAATATGTGTTTGTGTGTTTGTTTGATACAGTTTGATGTCAATAGCGCTATCATCTACATTTGGTTACTGATTACATTTGTGTGTGTATATACCGGTATATATACATATATTATATATATATATATATATATATATATATATACACATTATGGCTTTAATAGTCACTCTTTCTACAGCAGCGATCCAAAGAAGATCATAGCATGTATTGAAATATTAATTTTGTGATTTACTAAATTGTGACATAGATTAGCTTCTTCCTAATAATGTAACATCTAATAAACCCCCAACCCTGTGATTAGTAATTAGTCCAATAGTAAAAAAGAACAGTGATTTACAGATTCTTTAACCATATACTAACCACCCATCAAAGGGTTAAGGTGCAAATATGATCATTGTGCGAGTATGTCCAGACTTTTTAACATTTGTAAAATAGATTTCGGTGTCTTATTCCTAAAATATATATATTGCAAAGTTTAAGGAATTTTTAAGGGTTGAATAAATATGTTCAGGGGAGGAATAACTCAGAATGTTTTGGATAATGGATCTCAGCACTAATATATATTACTAAGTCTTCTCTTGGGTTCACAAAGAAGGAGAAAGAATCCAGAACAGCAGATAAGGAAACTCTTTGAATTGGTCATCTGGTTTCATTTTCAGTTAAAACTCGAAAAGATTTGGGATCTCTCACTCCATTAACTCCGCTACGACCAAGGAGGTGTGCAACGAATTTCACACGGCCATGAAACGGTTAATAAGGGCCCTTCTCCTCAATTAATATACTCTCCTTTAAATAATTTATGTTTCCGAAATTCTGGCAAATTCTACGGAGCGCTAAAATAAAACATATTAAAGTAAATAAATTAATTTTATTATTATTATTATTTGTATTGAATTATCACAATAAATTCTGAGATATAATTTAATCCCAACTAGCAGTCAGCATAGAATTATATGTCATATATACCATATTTAAATTATTAAATTATTTCGATTTTTTAAGATAAATTTGTTCCGTTTTTTGTACGATTGAGAAATGATCACAAAGAAATATAATTAGTTACAAGACAAATAATAATAAAAATGATTATAGAGTAGAAACAAAGTAACATGGTTTTACACCAGAGAAAAAGACTTGCTTTTTTTTAGGGAATACATGAAATATATTCACGAATATACACATTTCAGTAAAATTAACTAAATTAACTGAGTGCATTTTTGAATTTGAAAAAAAAAATTACAATATAGTTGTAGACTCCTGGCTATTGCCTTCATACGGAATATTTCAATTATTATCAGTGCCCAAACACTCAATATAATGCAGATTTAAAAAAAAATCTATAAATAATTTATACTAGAAAATAGAACATCCAAATAAATAAAATCCCTGGAAAGTATTTGTAACTTAAAAACTAAGAAAGTAAAAAAAGGGTATTTTTTTTTTAATATGGTAACATGCTTTTTATTTCATATTTCATAGTGGAAAATCATTAGATTAGAAAACATTTTTTTTCTAACCGCATTACTGTTCATTGTATAAAATGATGGTTATTTTACAAAAAGCAAACCGTGAATACTACAGTGAATATATTTAATATTAATTTAATCCATTAACACGAAAGTCTTTTCTTCTAAAGCTGAGTCGTCTAACATTAGAATACTTCTGTAGTTTTATGGGTCAATTATTGCATTTTATCTTATCTGTTAAATTATAATTTGTTTTTGCTAAAAACCTGATATCGAACTGATATATATATATATATATATATATTATGCTGCGACATGCCCTTAGATTCCTTTTTAAATGCATTTCTTAAAGCAGTTGGAAGCCCTACAATATGTATTCATTTTGTTTAAAGGGTTAAATGTTCCTGTAGGAATTAACCTCGGTTGTAAGGCTACATTTTAAGCCGAAATAGCTCTATATTAAGGCTAATATGATCGTGGGAGGATAAAACCAATTTTACTTCCAATAATCAATAATCGAATGCATGGAAAATATTCGTTTTTGTATGCAGGACAAAAAAAAACACTTGTATGGGGGTTAGGGTTTGCATGGTACACTGGATGGGGTTAGTGGGAGTGGGGGTCAAGTAATGTAGCTGTAGTACCTACGAAATCCTACACCAGCTCCAAACCATTTCTTGTGCCAAAAGAGAACTGTGAAGGTGACAGTTATTCCTGGCATAGCATGATATAGGCACAGAGAGGTCCTAGCGTGGCGTACCACTGGGCACAGAGAGGTCCTAGCATGGTCTGCCACTGGGCACAGAGAGGTCCTAGCATGGACTGCCACTGGGCACAGACAGGTCCTAGCATGGTCTGTCACTGGGCACAGAGAGGTCCTAGCATGGTCTGCCACTGGGCACAGAGAGGTCCTAGCATGGCATGTCACTGGGCATAAAAAGGTCCTAGCATGCATGCCTATGGGCACTGGGAGGTCATCATTCGGAAGGCAGTGGGTAAAATCCTCCCAGGTCTTACGGAGAAGGTTGTCTGCAGGGGGTGGAGGAGCATGCTGGTGGGAATTGTGTGAGCTCTTCTACTCTCCATGGCTACAAAAAGAGGTTTAGCAGGCATCCTACCAAAAAACTCAAATATTGCAATATAAAACCAACAGGAGGCGCCTCGGGTCAGGCTAATCCCAGCCTACAAGAATGAAAGATGGGTGTCTGGACAGACCCATGCACTTGTCCAAGACCTCTGCAGGCTGATTAACCAATGTTCCCACCACCATAGACATCCCCTGCAAATTTATCGGTTTAATTCTTCCACCCCCCCCAAAAAAAAATGTCACTCTAAACCACACACACACTGTACTCCCCTGAATTCACACTTCATTCATCCAAAATCCACTGCAGTAACCAGGAACCCTCTTAATACAACCAATCCATTTATAATCCCAAACTGGATTTGAGTAAATCCAGTTCCAATCAGATTTCATTCCCAGTGTAGATTCCCAGTAAGGTGACTTTCACCATTAAGGGATGAATGCAAAGACTCACTTAGGGGAGTGGAGACCCTACTAATGACATGGGGATAAACAGTAGCACTCCTTTCTTAATACAAAAATGGGTTACATCTGAAGAAGGGACCTCTAATGTCTTCAATGTTTATGAACTCTAGGAAGATGTCACAAACGTCCTCAGACTAGTATCTATTTATATATAGGTTCAGATGCCCCTTCTATATTTTAGGACATCCTGGAGGTCCTCCTTATACCCTCTGATTTCTATACCCCTTCTGGTCTAGTTGTTTTACATATAGAGCCAACTGAAAAGTGCAGGTGTATCTAGAAGTGTCCAGATCCATTCCCTACTCATCTATTATCACAGTGATAGTCAGGGGCATCAGATACAGAGTTTCTTTCTACATGAAAAGGATGTCCCTGGGAAGAAAAATTAAGTTCACTTTAATCACCCAGTGACTCTACTCCCAGTACCCCTTAACCCTTATTTGTGACCCTGTCTGAGACCTAGATGGGGAATTTCAGTGATGCCCAAACCCCATGCTATAGATACCTGTTGATAATGCACAGCTCCGCATTACATTATATACAGCACAATGGCAGTAAAGACAAGTTATTCTAAATGTTTATGGGGAACAAAGCAAAATAAAATGACAAACTGTTTTAACTTGGAACCCCAGCTCATATGAAAAGGGTCCCCCTTGGTGCTTACTCAAGAAACTGGCTTAGGGTTAGCTGAGTAGTACTCCACAATAGATGGAACGCCAAGGGATGCCTGATCTGAGTTTGTTTCTCCAACTGAGTTTACTCTGTGGTGTCACTCACACTACAAGTCCACCTGCCCATTAGAGTCACACTTACCGTCTTCTCCTTGGTCTACAAAGCTGGTGACTGTGTTAGCCCTTGACTTGTCCCGAGTTAAATTTGACTCCAGTCCTCTTTGCTCAGTGCGGGACAGACGTTTGTAAAGAGACAACATGTACTCATGGGGTACCACTGTACCCTTCCAGTTGGGCTCCTTCCTGGACTTTAAGTGGCTGTGAGAGTCCCTGTGTAAAGTGGCAAGTGCCTGGTCAGTTAGCAGTGCCCTCCTGGATGCCCCCATGAGCCTGTGTGAGGAGGGTAGCACAGCAGCAGCCTGTGGGTTCTGCCCAGCCCAGAGCCAGGCACTCCACAGCCCCAGACACAGAGCCGCAGCCTTCCTTAGATCCATTTTATCAGTGCACTCTGTTAGGGAATGAGAGACTTGGAGGGGGTTTCATGGCTTTGGGAACTCCCCCTGTTGCTTTTTCTAAGACTGTGCTAATAACCTGTAAGAATTGGGAAAGAGGATGTGTTGTGGCGACCTCTAGTGGACAACCCCAGTAACTTCAACAGATGTGTACCTGCATCTGGCTACAGGAACAATGGGAGCTGATAAAGTCTGGAGGCAAACCAGGCATGGAATGTCTGCTGGTGACTCAACACATTGGCTTGTTTCTTCATGGAATCTGGTGACAAAACTCAAGATCCTTATCCTTCCATTGATTGCTCATGCTTTAATTTCACTTTAATCAGAAGTCCTTGATCCCTGCTGCTGTGGGGCTGCTTGAGAGCTAAACTTTGCAATTAAGTCCTGGTAAGTGGTCTCATGGTGGAGGTCCAGGCCAACAGGATTGCTCTCTGCCGTTACTAGCCCATTAAAGTACCACTGTATCTGAAAAGGACTATGTACAAAGAAATCTAAAGAGTAACGGTGGAGAATTGCCCACCGAGAAAGATAGGGCAACCAATAAGGGCACTGGTTGCCATGGTGATTGGACTTATTTTACAACCTTGCTCCAGAATTGCTCTTTATCCATATTCACCAGAGTAGGTTATGTATAAAATGTTAATTTAGGTAAAAAGTTGGGAAAGTTGTCATTACCAAAAGAAGCAATGGGTTGCTGTAGTGAACATAAACCCCAAGATCTGTTTAGAATGAAAATCATTATTTTTCCCTAATATTTCTCTTTGTTGGGGGCTTAGGTGTAAATGATTCATATGGGGCATCCATTGCTTAATACACATCAATAATAAATTCCAAGTACACTTGGCCTTTGCCTGGCCACATCTCAGCATTGGTGGGCTACTGAATAAAGCATCTGGCCATCTGAAATGATGGTCGGAAGGCATTTATGGGTTGGACAGATGTCCATAACAGCTGTTACGGAACTACTACTACTTTAATACCAGAATTCTAAAAAAAAACAGAATGTGCCTATAGCTGGGTGAACATAACGTGTATTTCCACAACAGCTGGAGGGCTACTGATGGCTACCACTGGTCTAAAGTTACCAAGACTTTCATATCTACAATATATGGCGAACTCCAGTTATAGACACCTAATCTTTTCTTGTGTAAACACTCACCCCTTCTGTATTCTATTAGATGTTAGAAGATATGTGGTGACAATATTGATCATGGTTACATAAAGTATTAAGGAAGTAACGCAAACATTTAAAAAGCCGCAATATGGTAGTCTGGATTTATGAACTGGTGCCGTGGTCATCACGGTAGCGTGTGGGACCGGAGGCATGTGGAGTAACGAGCCTGTTTCCTACAGGGGACCCTTATGCCCAAAATAAGAATGATAATAAAAGTATGAGCCGGCGGCACAATTGCAACAGATGAATGACGATGAGTAATTTGATTTAGGAGGAAAACTTGAGGTTTCGGAAGGTGTAAACTAGGAAAAAATATTTCCCTGAGCTTTACATCCATTATTAAAAGTGTCTTAAGCAACTCTACCGTCATATTATTATTATTAGTTATTGTTTTATATAGCACCATAATATACCGTAGCGCTGTACAATGGGTAGACAGGGCATAACAAGTAGTACGTAACATAACAAATTTACTAACAGAGGCAACAGGTGAGGAGGGTCCTGCTCAAACCAGCAGGCCCGGACTGGCCATTGGGCACACCAGGCATTTGCTTAGCTAATACCACTTCCAGCAACAAATAAAAGGTGGCCAATCAGAGCAATCATAGTCACTACTCATTGGTCAGTTCTGTCGGCTTATCCAATGAGGATAAACCAGTGTATTTATGATTGGTTCATTTTGTATCCATGCTCGCATTGGGTCTCTGTGTTGCCAGGTCATACAAAGAGCCCATTCCTGATTGTTTCCCTTGTATTCTTTGTCCATTTAAAGTTCTCTCAGTGTCATCTAGTGACACAAAAACCCAAACAAACCTTGTTTCTGTTTTGACCTTGGCTTGAATTTTGACTTTGGCCATGACACTAGTACCTTGACCTACATCCTCACCATTGGCGGTATAGACTTGTATCACCAAGTCGTAACCCTAGAACTGACCCCCATTAAGAAGCGAAGAAGTGGAGGCATCTGAGTACCCAGAGGCTCAACCAAAGGGCAAAGGTGACTGTTGTCAGTCCAGTGACCGTGGATGTTGTTAGTCTCAGGTCTGTCTAAGGACCAATCGTTACATATCTATAAATTGCATATGTTGGGTTCGCACACTTTGGTGTCAACATCAGACCACACAACCCTTGATCCCACCAGCTGTGTTCTAGTACCTTTGTGTGGGGTGCTATATCTAAAGGTCCGATTAGAGAGTTGCATAATAGCCCTGACCTGAAATCTCCTTTGGTCCCATGTCATCTGAGTGACCATGAGAGGGAGTCCTCCAAGGTCAGAACCCCTGGGACTGGGCAAAGGTATCGTCCATGAGGCCCTTTTAACTATGCCACCGACATAGTATCATAATATAGAAACACAGCAGCCATGGGAGTATTCAATTACTTTTATTACACCATTAAAATTTAACGTTTCTGGGTCTTCTTAAAACTGTTTTTGTGTCTTTTTTTTCTTTTTATTAGAGACTAGGCAAATCTCTTTTAATTAATTTGCTTTATGGTATAATGTAGGCGTCATTGTCTTTTCTCTGTAAAACATGTTTCCGAAATGCCTTCGGTCTATGAGCGCACAATGGCGTGATAGCTTCTTAATTCTGGGAACCCTGGACTTGATTTATCTTCGCATACAGTGAGGCCACTTTTATTTGTAAGCACTCATAAAAAAAACAATGAAAAAATATCTGCCTTAGGGTGGCATTGTGTTTTTTTTCCCCTATTCTTTCTGGTCTTAGTAGAAATCAGATGTTTCCTTGGAACTTGATTGAAATAACAAAGCACTGTGTTTGTGAGGATATTATTGTATGTTCTTCAAAACCGATTTCTGGGTCTGTCTGTTAAGATCCCTTAAACAAGCTGAAAAGAGCGCTGAATGATTTATATTATCTGTCGGAATGTGTAGCTTTTACCCAAAATAAACATTCCTTAAGACAATCATTTATTTCTTTGCTTCTTTCAAGTTCGTTCACTTTGGAAAAATGTTTGCGGCTTTAATATCACAGGTGCTCGGCGGTGGAATCAAAAGTCAGCCATTGAGTCAAATAGGGTGATATAGTCTTATGAATCAGCGTGTGATTGAAGCAGCGATAGTAATGACAAGGATTAACCTTTAACTCTTCCAAGGCCAGTGGATGAGGAACACTTGGTTTACCCCATGGAGCCAGAAGGGTTAAGCCTATGAAATGGTTAATGGCCACTGTCTGAGATGAAAGGAACGGCTCAGTCTAGCATTCTGGTTGATAAGTTGTAGTAGTAAGTAGCTCAAGGATTCCCGGTGAACTGACTCACTAAGCTGTCTGATACAATTATATTTAACATAAACAGACCCCTTGGAGGAACACTTAGAGGTCCTACGGCTCAAGCTTAATATTAAACTGCCAAGAATTCTCCTAGGAGCCCTAAAACTGAATAAAAAAGTGCTAAATTAGATACCTACATAAAAAAGGCTAATTGTACTCTATGTTGAAGTTCCAAGAATTTACTATGATATTACTTGATATTGGAGAAGGTATGGATGCTACTATGGCCAAGGAGGCCTTCATTTCTTCAATGCTTTTGGTTGTGGAAAAGCTAAATTCCAGATTGCTTAAAGGGGGGCTATCCTCCTATAAATGCACGATTCAGTAACTTATGGGTGCTAATGACCCCTCACTGTTAGGCATGCTATGGCACCAGAGTTTTGGAGTGTAGTCATTACTATATTTATGACTATATTTATAATGGTAGCTCCTCTACCACCGTAATTTGGCCCACAAGAAAGTACACTAATAATGCCCTCCTAGAGCCTGTAGGATTTATCCTGGAAAGAAGAAAGGCCCTTTAAATGGAGATGTCAGCCATCCTCCTCTTAACACAGAATCTGCACTGGTCCATTGGAGCGTGAGAGTAAGTGTGCATGTAAGCGTGTGTGGTAGTGCATATTTTACTCACCAGGAGTGGGGGGGGGCAATGGATCAGGGTAAATCATGCCCACAGGCAAGAAGGGGCCAGCACTCCCTTGTATGTACAGTGTGTACAGTGCACACACGTGTGCGGATCCTTTGTTGTGTTCAGCATGACGTTACACATTGATTTGAATGACAGAACAGGGAAGATTGGATGCTCACACAGCCTCCTTTCTGGGAAGAGAACTTCAGGATTATCCAATGTATCTCATTTCATCAATCACCTCTGTACATTTGTAGATAATTTTGGTAACACAATGTATGTGGCATTGTGTATCCTTCTTGGGCTAAAATGGAAACAAGGAAAGTTTCTCCTGTGAATGAGCAGAATCTCAGGGTCACACATAGCCTGGAGATGGATATAGTCTTATTTAATGATATCTGAGAATCCCAACTGGTGCCTTTTTCACAGGTACATTACAACTAAAACCTTCTTAAATATAGGTGATTTCATTCGGAATATCTCTAGTGCCCACCAGGGGGAGTTACCCTTCAGTGGTATATACATTTATAATGATACTCTGTAGTTGGCACTGCTACTATATGTGGCCCGATTGGATCATTCAAGTAGGTTCCGAGTGTGAGTGATGTGCCACTGGTGCTGGCCCTTTGCATTTAAAGTGCAAGCCACAGACAGGGAAAAGAAGATGAAAGCCATAGGTCTTGTGCGACAGGGGTCCGTTGCCCCATATGGAAAGTGATTGGTCCAAATTAGTACATTGCCTAGGGTCCCATTGAGTATAAATCTGGCTCTGCCGACACACTGGCCAATTCACTAATGAAGTGGTCATCACCTAAAGATGTTACATAGTAAATTTGCTTATAAATAGCGCCACCTAGTGTTCAAAGTGATGTAGCACAATTAACAAGCTAATGTTTTTCGAGTGTTAATTGCATTTATTTATATAGCGCCAGCAGATTCCGTAGCGCTTTACAATCCAAGGTAAAATCAGTAGGATAATACATTTAAAATCACAAACAATAACAAGCTGGTACATATATAAAGTTATATTGCTTATTTTACCGCATGAATTCCAAAAATACTTTGGACCAGTGGCCACTCTGAATGCCGAATATCTTGAAAATAAGATGATAAGAAAATTACACAGTGTATCTCTAAACATACCAAAGGATCTTTAAAAATATCGTAGTGCAATAAGTAGTATGCTAATAGACCACATATGAGATTTTGCAGGCGTATAGTTATGCGTATGATTCAACAATTATACCAAGCAGGTGTTAATTATCATTAATTTGATATGTAGGTTGAAACAAAAACAGCAAGTGAGGAATAAAACTGGGTGAGGAACAGCTAAACTCACTAACAAGGTGAGGTCGCATCCTTACTTCGCAGCATTTTTCCCACCCGCCTAAAATTTCCCTTACCTGATGCGTAGAATAAGAGCACAAACACAGCCAGTACAGACCATCAGGGAAGTCACCCTCGGTCCCAAGCCTCAGTATTTTGTGTTACTTACGCTAGTACTGGGTCCATTTCAGAGAAATTTCAGATTTGAACAAATATAAATGCCTCTACCCCGGCCCCTTCACACACCCCCCCCCCCCAGAAGAGGAAGAGCTCCAGGTAGTCTATGGGGACAATGACTGGGATTTTCCAAGTTTGTACTGGTGTCTATGGGAATCACATCTTCAAGACAACCTTTGATCAATGGGTGGAAAACCAGTGCTTGGCTCTACTCTCTCCCCAGCCTAATCTTGTCTACTGGGGGCGAACCAGTCCTGAACAGAGGGGGCTGCTCAGTTGGCACCAGCAGGTTTTTTGGGGGGGACAGCTACAAATCATTCCCAATATAATTATTTATCGGCTGTTAAACAAATGGAATCTGCATACTTCTAATCGATTAGAATAATGGAGTCAGAGAATGTTACAGTGCAGTAGGTGGTCGGCCGTCAGAGAGCGGATTTCACGTCAATGTTTGGGTTTCAGATTGTTTTTAGGCAAATGGCAGAGACCCTCTGTGGGGTTTAAGTTCAATTTAATAAAACGTGATTGCTTTTGCTAACTTGATTGTCCTGAACTGCCAACTGGAATTTGTGAAGCTGAACACAGTGCGTCTCTACAGAGATCTTCCCGTTACATGTCATTTAGACAGACGGGGGACGCTTTCTTCATTCTTTTGGTTCAATACGTCTGAAAAATGACATTTTCTATAGTAATGTCAGTTAACACTAACAATAAACAGGTTTTTTTCACATTTTGTATACAATATTAATAAATAGGGTCCACACCTCTTAGCGCACATATTATAGAATAAGGGCTCAATAGACATTTGTGTCTGTGAATCCACAGTTATTAGTAATTTTTACTTATATAGCGCCAACAGTTTACTCAGCGCTTCTTACAGTCCATACATTCAAAGGGTGAGAGGAGACTAGAATAGACAGACTAAGGCAAACCGATACTTTAGCTCACAAGAGCTTACAATCTAGAGTTAAAGCAGTGAAACAATCAACGGTGCAGAGCACATGTGTTATACAAAATAATTATTGCCCAAAATCCATGTATCTACAAACATCCCCGTGATATATGATGGAGGGACACTCCCTGGATAAAGCTTATAGCCGAAACGTTGACAAAATCCCCAATCTGATCCGCTGGATTTGGTTAGTGGTCTGAGAATTTTTTACAGCGCTGGGGGGGTTATTACTGTATACAGCGCTGGGGTATATTACTGTATACAGCGCTGGTCGGGGTTATTACTGTATACAGCGCTGGGCGTTATTACTGTAATACAGCGCGGGGATTATTACTGTATACCAGCGCTAGGGTTATTACTGTATACAACGCTGGAGTATTACTGTATACCAGCCTTGGGTGTTATTACTGTATACAGCGCTGGGGGTTATTACTGTATACAGCGTTGGGGGTTATATTCCGTAGCGCTGTATTAAAGTAGGGCTAGCGGAGGACACATTTATAAAACATGCATGTTCGGCAGGAATGACTTTTAATGCAGCCCTGGAGTAAAAAAGACACAAACAACATAATATATAAAATGTGATTCGAAAAAGGTTTTATGATTATAACAACCAATAGAACGCTCTCCATTTACTGCTATGCAAAAAGGGCCACTTATTAAACTATATGGAAAAAAACTGGGGAGGAAAACCACAAAACCCATACAAAAGCCTTGATCTCGTGCTATAACATCACAGTAGTCGTGGCCGAGTGGTTAAGGCGATGGACTAGAAATCCATTGGGGTCTCCCCGCGCAGGTTCGAATCCTGCCGACTACGGTTCACTTTTTTTTTTATTTCTCTAAAAAAATATTAAACGCACTGAAACACAATTAAAAGCCGTTGCTGTGGCAACGCACTGCATTCCGTGACATTTGACTCGATTTCCTCTGGCGTTTCCCTCCGTCTGCCTTCCCCAGAAACCAGCCCCGCTTGCGATACCAGCCGCAGCCGTATTTCGCACTGGCGTCGGAAGCGTTACACCCGGCCCTCTGCTCTCCTGTCCCGTGACTCGCAGCCCACGGGCCACGCACAGCCCCGGATCCCCCACCCCTCCGCTATGGCCGCGCGGTTGGTCACGTCCAGGTCAGTGGTCCGTTCCTTTTAACCCTTCGCGCGCCGGGCGATGATGACTTCATTTGCTTTTGTTGTAACGTCACCCGGATCTGAGAGAACCGTTTCCTGTCTCGGCTCCACACCGCTTCCCTTCCCTTGTTGGTGTGCCGTTGCACTTGACCGTTTCAGTGTTGGTTGGGGAAAGAAGGGTTAAAGAGTGTGCTGTTTGGGGTTAGAGCCATATTGGCTGCTGTTGGTTTTGGAATCACAGCACCCTCAGCCAGCCACTGTAGGTCTCTGAGCATGCTAAAAGAGCTGGGGATGGAGAGGGTGCAGGGAGAGGGGTCTGGCAGGGAAAGGGTCTTTAACCCATTTACACCCCCCCCCCCCCCCGATCTTACTGATTATTTATATTCTTTTATTGTAATGGAAAGTATGGAAAAATCTTCTCCTGTACAGCGCTGCGGAGTATGTTGGTGCTATATAAATCAGTAGGAACGTAGAACGTGACGGCAGATCGGCCCCATTCGGCCCCAGTTTTTCCTGCTGAAAAGATTCAGACCTTAATCAGTCCTTGGTCTTGTTAGTATAGCCCGTGCATGTTTAGTTCCCTCACTGTACTAAACTGTACCACTTCTGCTGGGAGGCTGTTCCAGTTATCTACCCCCCCTTTCAGTAAGCGGCTGTGGGATAGTTTGGAGCTGGCCTGTTGTTTCCATTTCCATCAGAATTCTAGAATCTCCCCAACCCGGCTAGTAAAGAATATGTTTTATTCTGTAGTAAAAATACCTTTTATGCCATTTTGTTCCCAGTCGGAGTAAAAGAAGCGCAGTAAATACTTCTGTGTTAATCATTTTCTGCAAACATTCAGTAACCGACACGAGGGCCGGCGAGGCTGCAGCAAACTGCCGAGTGGGTATTGTGGTCTGGCTCACTGCGGAGTACCACATGTAATATTATTGTCCGGAAATCTCCGGCATTCTTAGAGTTAATTGATTATATCAATCAAGTAATTAAAATATTCACAACCAGCGTGTGGGTTTGCGGCCCTCTGGAAGTTGCAGCACTTGTGCCATTTAATAATAATAATAATAATAATTATTATTATTATTATTACAATAATAATCAAAATAACCATCCCAACAACAATAATAATAATAAACAGCATTATAACAATTATATTATATAACATATAATATTGTTATTTTTGCATTACTTTAGTTTATTCTTCTTCCACCTGCCTCTTTGTGCCACCCTTGCCAGGTTGCCCCTGAGAGGTACTGGGGTGTCTGGGAAGATCCGCCATGCTTCCTTTGAACGGCTTTGGGAGGCAGCGAGGCCGGGACTTCTCCTGACACGTCACCGTATCCTCCGTGTTGTTTGCAGGAGTAACACAACACGCGTGTGCCTTTGGACAGACTATTGCATCATCGTATAATGAGCTAAAAGAAATAGCTCGCAGTGGCAGCAAAACGGTTAATATTTAGTAGCCTCTAACTCCGACTGGTGTTTAAAAGTAGCCATTCTGGGGCAAAGTTCTAAACGTGGACCAATCGGCAGGCCTATCAACGGCGGTTGGTCCCGGACGTTTGCCCCACACTTACTCTTTAACCGTTTGAGTGCCAGGGCACGTTTAGGACCCGTTCAGGGCCGTCTTTAGTGAGGACTGGACTCTGTCTCGGGGTGCGCGGCTTCAGTGCTGAGTGCCGGGATATGACATCATCATCACGCTGAGACAGACGTCTCCCTTTGTGTTGGGCTGTTTAGAGGGAGATCCATGATCTCTCCACCTCGCCCTGATCCTCCAGTGGCAAGCAGTCCGCCCCTGGGCCGTGCAGGGGCAGCTGTTTTGGGCCCACAGGGATTACAGGACCGGGGCAGCTGCCCTTTTGCCCCGCGTTAAAGATGGCCTTGGTTACATTCAGTGGCATATGCTGGCCTAGGGCAATCGGGCCAGCGAGGCGGAGCCAATAGGGAGCCAAGTACCTTGGTGATCAGGCCCCCCGGTAGGGGTTAGTTAATAAAGACATCACCCATCTCCCCAGCTGGCCCATTTACGCCGGGCACAACCTCTGTAGGATGCATCAAAAGGCCCTGTGCGCCGTTAAGATACAGAGCGCCGGGATAGGACAGGAGGGCGAGGAAGCGGAAACATTTTTCTTAATTCTGGGGAAAGGGGTTTAAGGGGGGGATTTGGGAGATCACGATCCCCGACTGCTGCATGCTGGCTGGGATCAAGTAGGTTTGTTTTTTTTTTCTTTCTACTAGCATGCCGGCCAGCTGACCTAACAGTTAACCGGCAGCGTGCTGGCACTTTAACAAACAAACACACACACGGCATCTATTAATATGGTAGGAAGCCGCCGTATTAGGCTGCCCTCTCCATGGGGCGATCACTGCCTTAACGGCTGCAATTTTAGTGGATTTTATAGAAAGACTGTGACCGATCTATAATTTTTTTCATTCTTTTAAGAAAAAAACTAGCACTTTTAAAAGTGAACGCACAGCTTTTCTCCTCTTGTGCTTACTTTGAAACCAATGCTGCCGAAAATTACTTGAAGCGGGACTCTGGGGTGGCACCTGTACCTGGTGTGTAGCTGCCGCTGTAGCCCTTTTTTGTACCCTCTACATGGCTGGCACCCTAAGGGTTAATTACGGTATGGCTGGAAGTTGGTCACGCCTCCACCTGTCTCCTATTTTCCTCTAATTTCCAACATAATAAATAATATATAAAATCCACGGTATTGCTATAAAAAAAAGCAACATCTTTAGAACTGTTTCTTTTATTTTTATATTTTATATATAAATTCCAAATTAAAAAATAGTTTGTTGGCTGCAGCGAGTGGGGAACTTTTAACTTCTGAAAACCATTATCAGGCGCTGAACGGCAATAGAGGAAAATTCAATTTTACACTTAAATAACAGCAGCTTGCGGCGGCGCCGTCTCCCTAAGGGCTTAAACCCGCATTGAAATATATTTGTGTGTAACCTTAACAACATGTAACACTTTTTACAAATCCAGAGGCTCCCTCGATGAGTCCCTAAAATTGGCCGAGCCCCAAGGAGAGGTTAGAACAGGACAGAGGCGTCACAGCGCAGTAATACACACCACGTGCACGGCATGGCGGGTGGGATATGGCTGCCTCCGTCCAGTAATCCGCTCAATGAAAACAGAATTAGATGGAATTTGTTCAAATTCCCTCACTGTATTAGCATCTACCACTTCTGCTTGGAGGCTGCTCCACTTATCCACCACCTTTGCAGTAAAGTAAAGCTGCTTTGCATTAGATCTAAGCCTCGAGCACTCCAGTTTTAGATTATGGCCTCTTGTGCCTCGTTTTAAATAAACCGCCCTCCCGTTTCCCACAATCCTTCTCATTCCTCCACCCATGCCGTAATTCTTCCTGCTCATCCTCTGCACCATTCGCCTATTTTTTTTCCTCTCCATTCCTTAACCCTTCGCTCTCCTTACCTTTTACTGAAGTGGATTTGAATCCATGTCTTGATAACTTCAGGTTATTTTTTTCTTTGCCTATCTTTTAGACAAATTCAGAATGGCCTCACCGGCCTGGATCTGTGGGTCCCTGAGTATCAGGAGATACGCGGGCGGATGATGACCGGGCACGTAGAATACCAAATCGTCGTGGTTACCAACCTGCCTGTTTTCAAATCTGCCAGACATAAGCCTGAAGATGTGGTGCAGTTTGTCGTAAGTTTGTTTTTCCCCTATATGGGGCTCTATATAGGGCAGCCTGCAGGATTACCCCGGGGTCCCTGGCTCTGCAGTGTCCTGTGCAGCTAGAGGGGCAGGCAGAGATATTTGCCCCCCCCCCCCAGAGATCTGTGACCTTGCCTGCACTCACTCTAAGACCATACACTTACACACACTACTTCCCTTCTCCCCTTCTCTTCCTCGCTCACAGGCGCCACTTACCCTAGGCTACTGACACCATACACTAACACACATGGTAACACTGTATAGTAACACTGTATAGTAACACGCACACACACATGCTAACACCATACACTAACACACATGGTAACACTGTTACCATGCCTTATATTGTGGCAACATAGAAAAGATGTAGAGTCACAGAGGCTTCTGGGACCTCAGAGGTCTCTTCTTCAGATGGAGGATGCTAACAAATGAAGAAGAGATCTATGAAGTCCTGAAAAAGCTTCTTCTATGTTAGTTTACACATTGTCAGGAATGACTGCCTGACTATACAAGGTATATACAAGCTTGATCTTATAACCATGTAATAATTAGAGATCTGTTCAGGGTCTTCTGCTTCGTCTTGTTGGCCCAGGCCGGCCGCGCAGATCTCAATTCTTGTCATAGAACCAAAACAAAAAGGACCCAAGAAATGATATCTTCTCTCATGGGCGGTTTGACTCGATGAAGTCCGTTGATACCCTTCGACATTCAATGCGAATGAAGCCTTCTGTCCTTCTGAGGAGGTCTACTAACTGCTTGGTGAGCGCAGCCCATGTACGACGCTCCTGTCTGCGAGCCCCTAAAACAAGCGGGGTACGGATTAACTCTCGCTCTCCTCTGAACCCAGTGAGGTCCTTCGAGCCAACGAGACAGCTGTCACGTCTCTGACACCGACCCAGTGACGGTGTATCAGAATTCCAACCGTGGAGCAGACCTTCGGACCTGTAGTGCATTGAGATCTTATTTTCCTGTCAGTCATACTAAGTGCACATGACGGATATCAACCCCGCTTCGGCTCAGAGCTGGCCCGCTGGGGCCGACGTAATGCTGGCAGCAAAAACCTCAATGAATAATTGATTAAACTGTGCGCCGAGACTTTTAAGCAATGGCCAAAACGGGTATTGGCTTTACTCGTGAAACTCGCTACAAAGCAAATAATGCATCCAAGATCTCTTGCGCGTCGGGTGCTGGAGAGGTCCCGGGATGGATCGCCAAGGTCCCCGTTCTTAAGGGGTTAAGTAAGGATGACGGGGGGGGGCATTCACACCCCGACACACTCTTTAAATTAGGATAGTGTTTCAGTTGCTGGCGTTTGCTGTTTATTTGCGCAGTGAATTGAATCCAGACGGCCGCCGGTGTCGTAACGTGCGATTGAGGCGCGCTAAATTAAATTAATAATCCGTACATCTGCCAGGGCCCTGTCCGGATTTCTGAGCAGATATGGCAAGAACAAATAAAATGATGTTTTATTGGACTAAACCGTAGCGGTAACCCTGCGCTTGCCAGTAGGCGGGGGGCATATTTTGGTTAAATGCATTTCACACCCCAATAGTACTTAAAAGGGTAAATAACAGTGCCTACCTACCCCTGTCTTTTGCAGTTTTTTTCTACAAATTGTCCCACTTTGTTCCCCTCCCCTACCAATACAATCCCCCCGGCTGCCGTTGGTATTATAGGCCAGTTTTCCTCGCTGAGTGTCTTTCAGGAGACTTATTCCGGCAGGGGGTGCCACCAGGCTCCCAATACGCAGATGTGATAGGCATTGGGGTAGCGGTTTTCTTGTTGCCTGAACTTCCTCCCCCTAGTGGCAGGTTTCAGGATTGACCCATGGGCAACCTGTCTGAGCTAATGGCAGGCTAGCTTGTTATAGAGCAGGGGTGTCCAAACTGCGGCCCTTCAGCTGCTGCAGGACTACATCTCCCATAACGCTGTTTCAGCGAAGGGGCTGGCTGAGGAGTATGGGTCCTGCAGCAGCTGGAGGGCCGCAGGTTGGACACCCCTGTTATAGAGCCTTTAGGCAGCCCTACTAAAGAACAATGAATAATAAAGCACACTGTGAGTACTTCAATATGCATTCATCAGGAAGAAACTGCAGCCCTGCAGCTGCTGTTCTCCTCCGCGGTCTGACTTAAGCCAATCATCGATAGGAAAGCGCCCCCAATGAAATCAATGCTGACAACCCCCATGCGTGCCAGCGCTGGAGCCGACTGCCGGTGAAATATATTCTGCTGGGGGGTGAAGAACGGGGCAAATACATACATGGGGGGATTCTGTACTCTATAAATAGAATGTAATAAATTATGCCATATAAGCAAAATCATTCTTCTCCTTGTCCAGCAGATGGCGCTCAAATACATTTCGCTTGCAGAAAAAAAAACCATTATTTTTCTTGGCCAGCAGATGGCGCACAAATCCCCTTTGTTTACCCAAAAAAATCATTATTCTTTTTTTCCAGCAGATGGCGCTCAAATACTTCTCCTAAATAATAGGAACTTTTTAGTTATTGTAAGTGAAGAATCCTATTGTATTTTGCAGCAATGTTTCAGCTCCACAATAACAGGATTTGTAGCCGGTCGCTCAGCTACCAGGAAAATGCAGTGCATTCCCCAATTGGTGTGGACAAGGCAATCTGTTTCTCATAAAGCTTTTTTCAATTTTATTCCTTTTTTTAAAAAAAATATTATTACTGTTTTTCGTGACTTTCATGACTATAAATGAAGTTAATTTTTTCTCAGTCTAGCATGGAGTTAGTCAGGATTGCCCGCTGTCTCCTGTTAAGTTTAAAAAAATAGTTTTTTTTTAACTCTTTCTCCTCCGGTCTTTTCTATTACACCGGTACAAAAAAGAAACTCCATTCCCCAGAAGGGGCTCTATGGGCTTCCCAACAGAGGAACCTATCGAAGAATCCACTTTAATAAATTTAAGTATTATTTAATTTAATGTCCGCACATATTGTGGTGTCCTTTGTAAATTTTGTGCAGCACTTTATTTCTTTGTTTTTTATATTTTTTTATTTTTTGGGGGGGTCTTCTTATCTAAGGATTGACACGACAAGCTCAAGCGCAACCACTCTTGAATTAAAACAACATAATTTTAAGGATAAACACAACTTATTCGCCTAAAAAAAGAGCGGTGCTAAGACTGAGGTCACGTGGTAATACAATGACATCACAGAATGTTCTGTGAGTTGCGCAATATTGCTGTATTTGGCGAAACCCACTAATTACCAGGACTTTGTCCCGGAACCATCAGAACCCGCAGTCTGGGGATCTTCATTATGCTGATTTAAGATGGAAGTGATGGAGCTCCTTGGACTTGGGGTGAAAGTGCCCTTTTGTTGCTGCCCCCTGAAATACTCCAGTCTCGCTATCCCCCATAAAGATACCAAAAGTGTAACAGTTCTCCTTTGCAGACAGTGAGGAGGAATAATGAAAAATAATGAAATGATTCAATTCTTTGAAATATTGTCCCACCCAACTGTCCCCTGAAACTCCCCCAAGTTGTTGCCTTATTTTTAAACAAAATGTTGAACAATAATTTTACCTTTTATATTTTAAAATTGTTTTAGGTGTTTCGGAAGTATAGCGAGATTGAGGAGTTCTATCAGAAGATATCTGCCCGTTATCCCAAAATCTCCTTGCCATCTTTTCCAAGAAAAGTTTTATTTGTGGGTGAATCGGATATCCGAGAAAGAAGGGCGGCTTTCAACGATATAGTCAAAGCCATCTCCAAGGAGAAGGAACTGGTCACTTGTCCGGAGCTGCTGGATTTCCTAGGTGAGCGGTTATTACAGCAGATACATTGTTCCTATAGCGGAACTCACTTTGGTTGATAGTAAATGCTGGAAATGCCCTTTAAATCACCGGTTGTCTCAGACGTTGCCTTCTCCGTTCCTGCCGCTCCTTCCATGCTAATTAGTCTTGCAATGTTCTACAGGAACGAGGTCCTCAGACTTTGTTGATTTGAAAGGAGAAAAACATCACAAGATTCAGTCTGAAGAGGGGGATTTCTTTAAAAACGAGGAATCCTCTGCGGAAGAACTTCTTGCATCCATAAAACAAAACAAACCTTCCGAAAGCCAGGAGGACGAAGATGAAGAAGAGGAGGAAGAGGTTGATTTTGACCCTCTTGGAATCATCAAGTAAGTAGCACCAAAAAGATCAATGAATATTATCATTTTCCTATCATTTCTATATGTCTGTCTCTTTATGTTAAACATTGATTCGGCCTCATGCCCTATGCAGAAAAGTGCATCTCTCTCCGGTAGATGCCCCGGCAGTCTGTTCTGCAGGTCACTCTAACATCGGCACAGACGGGTCCCAGTAGGGTTCGATCTGGTGGGAAAATGTATTGCCCAGTGGAGATCTTGGCATGCTGCCTCCCGGGAACCAATGGGGGGAAGAAATAAGCCCTATTTTAATGAAAAGCATCAATGAAAAAAACACGGAACAGGATTTCTGAAAACTGGGCAAAATAAAACGTGGCCTTTAATTCACAAAAGGTTGTTTTCATGTCAGCAGCCACAAATCATTAATATGATTTTTTGGGGAGGAATCCATCCTTCAAAGGTTTGCATAGATCCAGACAGTTTATCTATTAGAAATGATATCAGAACCACGCTGGGGTCCCTTTATAGGGTGGAAAATGGTAACAATTGAAAATGTATACAATAGAAAGAGCCAAATAATATAAATAATATCTGGAGGAATTCAGGGGGAAAAAGTGCTAAATCTGGAGTAGCCAGGAGAAATTTTACGTTTACCATTATACTGGGTCAGCTAACCAACCTTTCTGTGTCCAGATATGTGTTTTTTTTATTGAACAGGGAGTGATATTTATCGGTCTCTTCCCTCCAGGTTTTGGGCACAATTCCAAGTGTTTTATTCCAAATTGCCACACGGGGGCGCCCTAATACTATCATTTGCAATAGTATTGGTTCATTGAGAATGAAATCCCTGAAATTAGGGATGACAGCTATCATTTACATCCATAATACTGCATGTAAACAAGACCATAGTGCAAATGCATAGGTTAAGGAGTTCAGAGATCTCCCCTGTTACCGACCCATTGAGCATCAGCACACCAAGGGGCCCGATCACCCAAGAGTGCAATTTGCCCCGTCATTATATATATATATATATATATGTGTGTAGGTACAGTATTTGCTTGCTGCAAAACGTAATTATTTCTTTACAGAAGGAGAATTGCACTTTAGCGGCATATTTTCCGCAAGGCCGCGTTCATTTTCTGCGTACATGGTCTCATCGTTGGTCGAGCTGCTTTCTTTTGTTCTGTGCGAAAAGCTTTGGTCTCTGATATAATCCGGTAAATTCCTTGTGAAACGTGTTGGAATCCCACGGATCTCCACCGTCTCTCCAAACACTAATCATCAAAACTAGTGGAAATTTCCAGCCTTGTATATGTGCTTCATAGCGATTCCTAGCCAAGCGTTTTCTCGCGGCATAAAGCTGCCCCCTCCCACAGCCAATCCCCTTCTCTGGTGAGCTGCGCAGGGTAAGAATACTATATACCCGTGTTTATATATATATATATATACATATATGTGTGCATCAGTGTAACTGAGCCAGATCCCCAATATCCGCAACCATTCCACTGAACACATGAAGCCCTCTCATTTGAAAAAAAAGGGGCAATCGTTTGCCACCTGAGGCCAGCATACACCACTGATTGCCTCTAACTACATTAATCAACTTAACAGGGGCTACTTGTAAGGTTAATAAACAAGCTTTGAGGATGAATGGTGGCCGGAGTGGGCTGTGGGGCTGTTGCCCCTGGGCCAGTCCAAAATTCTTTAAATGGCGGAGCTGTGAGTGTAGTAGGGTCACTTAACGCCGTGTTTCATGACCCCATGGAAATGTCGCGGCAGCTTGCACAGGGGGTAAATTGTGTCATCATTGAGTGAGTGTGTGTTAGTGTGTCTGCATATGTGTAAGTGAGTGTTAGAATGATTGTTAGTGTGTGTGTGTACGTTTGGGAATGTTTGTTAGTGTGAGTGGATTCTACTGCCTAATCCAGCACAGGAAATACTGAATGTATGTAATATCACTCAGTGTAATCAGGGGCAAGGAGGCCGGAGTGGGTGGTATTGGCCAAACATCTCTCACCTGCCCAAAAATGAGGAAAGTGGCCCGGAGTCCAGCGGAAGCAGCACTTAACCCCCGAGACTCCTGATTAAACCCGGAGAGAGCCCAGATATGCTGTCCGGCTTTGGCAAACTTGCTGTGTCTTTAGCCAATAGACCTCCGTGACTCTAAAACTAGAGGGTCAGAGGCTTAGATGTCATTAAGACGTTTAACTTGGCAGAACAGGCGCCCAGCAGAAGTGGTAGAGGCTAATACAGAAAGGAAATTGAAAGGAGCATGGGATGGGCGTGAAGTAGATGGACCGAAAGGTTCAAATTCTATGTTTCAATCACCCGGTATATCTCACCCCTTCCCACCTGCTCAAACAAGCCCCTTACACCAGCGGGGGGCTTCCCACTTACTCAATCTGCTTAATTACAGTAGAACCACCTATTGTCGGTATCCGAGATACTTATCACCTTATAACGGCCGCTAACTGGGTCACAACGCTATGCCGAATCTACGAGGAACATCATACCGAGTCTAATTTATGTATCAGCCGTCAGCCATTCGGCGGCAACCGTCAGCCATTCTTTGGGTAAATATGCGCTTTCCTGTGTCTGTCCTCCTTTCTTCAAATTATTAATAGCCGTTGCTATTTTGGACACATGTAAGAAAGATAAGAGGATGCTGTCAACGGCCCTAAATCTGAAAAAAGGAACAGCCCTACAGAGTGGAATAAAAATGTTTATACAGCTGGTTCATAGAGAATTAGAGGAAGCTGCCGGACACCACCGTGTCTCCCGTTAGGTCTCATAAATATGTTCTGGCCGGATACATTGTGAATGGAAACGTGGACTCTTAAAGGGGAAGCCCTTGGAAAAAAAAAATATTGTTCTCCATGAGCAAAAACCTGGTTTTATCTCATTTTGTCCCAATAAACCCCCTTTATCTGGAGGCCGCCATTGTCGTCAGTCACTTGGTGTTTTGGGCGACGCTCTCTGCTCGGAGACCACGCTGAGCTGATGCTTTATGGCCGCAGTAGAATGCTTGCCAAGTTCATAGATCTGTCTGTATAGAACATGGCAGCGTTTTATGGAGTTTCCTAACCTTTCTGACAATAGGAGAAAGGAAACAAGTGAACTGAACCATGGATCCCACAAGAGTCGCTAGACGTCTGGATTTCTGTGGCTCCAACAAATAAAAATGGTAGCTGGTGGACTTTTAGCGTTAAAATGGGGCAATATGGCAGCTATTCTGCTGAGCAGATAAGAACCATTCAGCCCATCTAGTCTGTCCTTAATCAGTCTTTGGTCTCGTCTTAAAGCCATATGCCTATCCCATGCGTGTTTAAACCCCCTCATTGTATTAACCTCTACCACTTCCAATGGGTGGCAGCTCCATTTACCTGAAGAGCTACCCACCTAATCATTTCTGATGTGGAATTGGTGTCGGTTTGACTTTTTTTTTTTTAGCTCAGAACTAAAGCCTTTCCTTTTTAGGGCAGGAACTGAATACAAGTTGGGTCCTAAATTCATCTCACCTTCGTCAAACGCAGGCTGGAAAATGTGCAGATTGCCAGAAATGTTGCAATCTTAATTTAGCCAGCGTGACTGCTAGAATTCCTCGGTTCTATGGAGCAAAGGAATTGTTCGGAAACAAAATCTCCATTTCTGTAACAACAATGAAAAGAAATACTTTTGTAACAATTTGCCATTTTAAGCCGCAAAATATTTTAGGTGTAACACAATCCGGGCAGCGCCATCTAAAATATGCATTTTAGGTAATTATGTAAGTATGCAGTCTAGTGTTAAGATAGCTGGGCCCTCTTCTCCTTCTGTACCCGTGTGTCTCGACATGCGTCATATTGTGATTCGAAGATTGTCAACCTACTGTCCTACTATAGTAATAGCGCCATAGGCTCTGCCGGCGTTCTATAAATGTGATGCCATATTCTAAACACGAGGCGCCGTACTAGGCATGTTAGGTTTTGGCTGAATGTTGACTGATCCAGCCCTGGTGTTACGCAAAATGACCTGACCTAGACTGCATTATTTGTAGGGTTGGCGAGGGTTAATGGTATGGGAGTCAAGGGTTAATGGTATCTGCCCATTCCCAGTCCTACTCGTATTTTATTTTTATTGCGCTCAACCTAATTCGCCAACTTTGCCTAATATTCCTAGGAGACAATCGTGGGAGGTAGGTGGCGTTATTATTATTATTATTTATTGTTTTATATAGCGCCATGAAATTCCATAGCGCTGTACAATGGGTACAGTTTATTAATATACTGGCCAATATTACCTGTCGTACATCAATACATATTGGAAACTTTTCAGAAAATCTGACATTCTAATGGTCTTTATTCACTAAGTCCTGCATCTGTCAGTTTGGTTAACCGAAACCATTTAGGGCTTCTACATCCAACATCATGGAGAGCTGGTGGTTTCGCATTTTAAGCCTTTGTCTCTCTTCCGACAGAGAAAACATTTAAAGGAACCATAGAGTTGACCTTCCAGCCTCCATAAATCATCAAGTCACCTTAAACTACCTGTTTTTCAGACAGTTAACGTTTGGGCGTTAAACCATTTTAGGGCTTCTAGTTTCTCGTTGTGGCCATATTAATCCAAGAGAAGATTTAGTAGTGGAAAATTATAGTTTTTATTGGGCCAACACAGAAAAAGTTGTAGAGTTTTTGGGAACTCAGAGGTCTCTTCTTCAGATTGAAATGTATTCTGTCATTGACATAGATATCATGTAACCTTAACATACTTCTCTTTGGTGGTTGCATGTTGTCTGAAACGAGCCCAGTCCGTCAAACCCCATATCTGCCAGTTACAGGGTAAATGTCTATAAAATAACAACTGTATCGAATTATTTAACGTGGATACGGGTTTCTGTTTGTTCAGAGGGGTACGCCACGGTGGCACCTTCTTTACCCAAAGAGATGTATTTATGGGGCTGCTGCTTTAAGCCAGGTCCCACAAGATGCTTCAGAGGTCCAAACAGACCTCCACAGGATAAATGAGACGGTTCCAAGGAAGATCTTTGATGTCCCTTAGAATGTTATAAAACAGACAAACATTATTAATATTATGCGTAAGATAGGGAGTGCTTATGTCCAAAAATATTTGTTTTTTGGGGAGAGGATGTCAAGGCGGCTTTATATATATATCAAAGAACTTGGCCTCCCATCTAAAGAGACTTGGAAGAAGTTAAAGAACACAGAGGACTTTTCAGCTGTCTCTCCTGTATTAAGACTCGCTGACATCTCACACTCGGAAAATTAACAGCAATTAGCCTTTCACTGAGAGCCGGAGCCGTGTTTTCTTTTGCAGTTGCTTGTCGGAGGGAGGACACGTGGAGGTGCATGTGTTCCCTGCGCGAAGGCGAGAGAGGCTGAGCCAAGTTTAGGCTTGCGCGCTGTAGGTTCATAAAGCTGGCATTGTAAACGACTGAAAGATTGCTGTGTCCTGTAAGCCCCGTTTAAAGCCCCCTTTGTGCGTGGCGTACAGCAAAGCGCTCGGACTTCTGGCACTCCAGGAGTTATGAAAACACGCTGAAGAGCACGGCACTGAAAGGCCTTCACAGCTCGGCAGGATTTCCGATGGATGTCGGGTCATATTTTAATATTTTCTGATCAAAAAAAGGGGCAATAGCGATTCACATGCACCGACGTGGTGTTGTCACCGTAGCAACCAACGGAATGGTCCATTCATAAAGAAAGATTCCATTAATTAGGAAACCAGAGAGCAGAGTTTGGAGATTCCATGTTAAAGTGACCAAATTTAAAAATGTATGCCAGGGACATTTAAACAAACTCCCTAAATACAACGGAGCAGAAAGTATGGCTGCTGCGCTGATAAAAGCACTTTTACAACTGCAGTGGAATGATTTTTGATTGTTTTATATAGCGCCATCATATTCCGCAGCGCTGTACAATGGGTTTTTATACACGAGCCCCAATGTAATGACATTCAGATACACGGTAACATCTCCAGCTGTCGCTCCTTAGTGAATATTGTATCGGGGCACTCGTTCTCCTGTCTCTGCGGGTCGCAGCGGGTGTCACATTATCTCGTCGAGAGACGTCGTTCTCTCCTGACACAGATGTCTCGGATCAGACAGGCAGCTCTTTGCGGGGCGCACGCCACGTCTTTAATGAGGATATACGGACGGACCGTTACTCCTGCCGAGTGATATCGTTTACTTCCGTTAAACCACTTTACATTTTATTACAAAGAAAACGATCGCAGGAGATGTTTATCCGAGGGGAACAGAGACAGGAGACCAGCAGATACTTTACATCAGGATGGGCTGGATGGGTCTGATCTGGCGTCACAGTCTATGTTTCGGTTACATTGCGCATGTTTAGGGTAGATTTGTCACCTGGGTATGGGTGATTTATCAATCTTCTTTATATAAAGAGGCGGCACTAGAGATTATATAGATTAAAACGTTCCCTTTTCGTGCCGCATTGCCCGGCTCACCGCTCTAGAATGTGGCTATTAAATGCAGCAGGACTAGCCTAAGCAGGAACACAATTCCATCCTAAATTACCCTAAATTAATTGGATGTTAATGACTTTCTCCAGTACAAATATTTTCGTAATAGAGAAGGTTTCTTTTGGATGCAAGACAATAAAATGTATAGCTTTGCCTTTCTTTTTTATTTGTGAACGAGGGCGAGGTTATAGATAAAATGGAAGGACGAGACTCGCGGATCTTTCATGTAACTGCAGCCTCCCAGGGGCAGAATTCCTTCCACTATAGAAAAATGGTTCCACTATAGTTTATAAGAGACTACGTTTATAAGAGTACCTACGGCTTATGAACTATATTTGAACCAGTTTCCCGGCGGGGCTGGAGTTATGTTAAAACAATCCCAACGTAAATCCCAATCCCATTTGACCGCCCATCGGGTCTAGTATTGGTACTCTAATAATTTTACATTTAAAATGATCAGGCTGAGATCTAGTACAGACAATTAGTTCTCAGGTTATATTTAGGTTATAATTAGCCCTGTTCAGAACTTGTAAAATCTGACTTGCCTGGGAAGTATTTCCATTAGGGATGCACCGAAATATGGCAAAAATGCCAAAATAAAAAAAAACACGGGAGAAAATCCAGGGCGGGAGGGGGGGGGGCAGGGCGGCAATTGCTGCTGCTTACCTGTGCGAGCATCGTCTCTTGTTACGTTCGGTGGAAGCATGAACCCAGCAGAGTCACGTGAATCTACGTCACATGACTCTGCTACGGTCCTGCTTCCCCTGTGCGGGACAAGAGAAGTTGTCCGCACAGAGTGCGAGCAACACAGAGGGAACCCACGGCCCCTGCGGAAGTCTGCGAGCGGCACCGGGAAATCCGCAGTTCAGGTAACGGGGTGGGGGAGGGTTATGAACAAGTATGCGCGATTAGGGGAATGAATGATTATCTGTGAATGAATGAGTGAATGAATGTTTGTGTTATAAATGTAATGTTATTAGGAGGACACTTCTTTCTTGCAGGAGAAACTCCTTGGCGTTGGCTGTTGAACACTCCAGCCATTGTATGCACTTTAATGGCTGTCACTATATATCAGTGTATGAAAGGTATCAGTGTATTAAAGGTAAACGGTGCTTTCCCACCCATACCTCTGAGAACATCTACGTGAATCTGTGACATTACCCAGCTGCATGGTTAGATTATAAAAACAAAGGCGATTATCCAGGGCTGTCTTTCAATTCCATATTTTAATGACGGTACGATTGGCTTCCAACACGAAAACACGGCTTAGAAAGTGAGATAATAGGATGCGATTCACAGGGCGGCTTCTCCGAAGGGCGCTTATCGAAACCGGGTTGCATAACACGTTTCTTCCTGAAGCCAAGAGGACAAAGTGTTGTAAAGACCTGGCATTCAGCATTTGCATGGGTTACAGTTTGGAACTATATGGGAATGGGGAGTTATATAAATGCTGGGTCACTTCTTGGTTCCATCCACACACTGGCTGAGAGGTATGGGAGTCAGAGCCTACAAAGAGCTATTGGCTGCCCATTTATGTTTTGGGTACAATATTGTGAACAATTTCTGTGGATGAAGGAATAAATCGCCAAAGAAAATCATGTTCTCTCTAAGTAAGATGAGCGCAAATGCTTCTGGTGTTGACCTGTGGAACAAAAATGTCTGCTGGGTTCCTATAAAAAAATACAGGAATATATTTAAATTTAGGGCATTTTAGGGATATTTGAATATTATTGTGAATGCAGTAGTTATAATGTACTATAATTAATAATTTACTATAATGTCCTCCTATCTGTAGTATATACAGGCCACAGCTTATGATTTATTACACATAGGACAGTAGATCTCATGCCGGTTTACCAGGGGCAGTTCCTCCTATAGGATAGCGGATGCCTCCCAAGTGTCCTGCTTTTCCATGGGACAGTCCTACCGACCAACCCCAACCGTCCCGTTTTTTTGGGCATCATAGGCTGGTTGGGGAGATCCTCCGATCTCCGCTGGTCCTTCACTGAGCTGTGAAATCGATCAAGGTCCATGTTGTTGCACAAACTAACTTTGAAATGTATAGAACTTCAAATCCATACTTACCAACATTCTAGTGTCCCACGCCAGGATGTGAGCAGTTGTGTTACATCACACTTTACGCATGACATAACTCTGCTTTCCATCCAATCAACACGCTTCTCTTTTTTGCCCTTTCCATCATGCACAGTACCCAGTTCCGGTATTACGGGTGTTTAGCTGCCGACGGCTCCAATAAACGGGACATTTACTGGCACATAATCCCTATTGCAATGACTGCCCCGTCAAATCTTGTGCTGTTGGCAGTTATGCAGATCCACTGACATATTCTCAAAGCAGACTTTTTGTGCTGAAAATAATTGTTTACAGCAATAATTGTTTGCTTCGCTCGTTAAATGATTACCCGCGCATCATTCTAGCGAGCGCTTATGCCGGCGCGTTCTTACAAGCTTAAGTTAAATAGAAAACAAATATTAAAATAATAATAAAACTCTTTCTCCTCATTACTCTTTCTTTAACCAGCACTCAAGGGATGTTCTTCTAATGAAAGGAGAACCAGCGAACCGGGGTTTATAATTGATTGTAATTTTGGAAAATGAAAGGGCGGAAGGCGGTTTAGACACGCTGGGAACAAATGCATTTATAATAACAGAGTGCTGGCTTTCTGTCTGTACTTGGAGCTACGAACCTATTAATGGAGTGAAGGTTGGAATCAAAGCGTTATGTAACCGAGGACTAGGTGACAGCTATGATTTGTAGATGTGCTGCTTCTCCATGTGATGTCCCGGGCTTATCGTGCAAGTACAAACAGCGATACCATGATTCCCACCTCTCTCCCAGAGTTCTTCAGTTGTTTTTCCTGGAAATAACACCTACGTATATGTTATATTAAAAAAAAAACTATAAAAAAACCAGGAAGAGTTAAAATCTATGGTTTTGATATGATGAGTGACTGTCAGTGATATACCATTTAATATAATAATCTTTTTTTTTTACTGAATTAATATGCAAAAGACAGAATGCTGATTTATTTATGAATAAGTATTAGCAAAATAAGTATTTTTTAAAAATACTATTTGTTTTTTTGGAAAATGTGTGATGTCATGTTGTGTGTATGATGTCATTTCAGGAGGGCTCCTCAGACATCCTTCGGTTGGATTAGATGTGATGTGACTAGGGAACAGATGGCTGCATTTAGGGGGAGACATTTTGGTGTGGGGGGGTTAATAAGGAGGGATAATGGACACCACTGTCTGTGTTTTTAGATCCTAGGTTGGACATTTGTCAGCTGTCCCCGGCAAGTGCCAGTTTTTAAGCCCCTGACAAGGCCGCTCTTTCTCGTTTTATGTGTCCTACCATTGTACGTATTGAAACTCTGAATGCCAATTCTTCTCCGCTATTACTAGTTGTAGATTGTGAGCCTTCGAGGGATTGTCCCTACGGGGGTTAATCTAGTGCGCCATCTGGTGGCTAGGTTTTTAATCGTTCTTTTCCCGTTCATCTTTTAATATTTTAAGTACACTGCATCAGCAGAGTGTGGAGTATCATTACCCTGGGGGTTATTCCTCTTCTTAGTGTAGATCGGCCACTTATTAGGCAAATCCTCTCTGTTATATTGCCACAGAGAGGGGCATTTACAGGGACAAAATGGCCATCCGCCTTATAACACTACACAAAATATATATATTTTTATTTAAGAAAATATATATTTTGCCTCATAATTAACCATCATAACTAAGCTAGCCGTATCTGTGTATGAGATCCATCTTAACGCCATAGCTAGTTTAATTATGAGGTCAATTGTTTTTTTTTTTGTCCTCTAGAGTTAAAGAAGTAGGTTTTTATCACACAATTGCCGGTATTTACCCACCTTTTAGCTTTCTGGCCCGATGAGTAATGGAACGGTTCAAACTTTCTATTGTGGATAAAAGAAATATTTCTGCAGATAGCCTATTGACCTCGATGAATTACAGGAAATACTAAATCAATAGCCAATCTTTCTGAGTCGAGGGGAATAAAAGTCAATGTTTGTTTTAGAGTTTTTTTTTCATCCTTTATCTTTTTTTTAATGGCCTTCAACCAAGTGAAGAGCTAAGTGTAAATCATTGTACACGGTCAAAACAAATCTAGAACTCGACATATCTTGAGTGGAACAATCGAGAAGCATAAAGTCCCAAGTCTCCATGGATGGGGCTTCCTGCGTGTGTTGGCATAAAGACAATTTCTTTTTTTTTGTGGTAGGAATTCTGTCTCCTGCTTGTTGTGTGTTGTATCCTGTCTGCGGTAACACACATTGTTAGACACAGTGACCAAAACCATTGTTTTTCACACAACGATGGTCCATGAACTTGTTGCTGCACTGGTACAATACACTGCTGGAGGACATCTACTGAACCTAGCACATGGGAGTAGGCTTGGTGGTCTAAACTGTAGGGTTCAGGAATAGTGACAGATCCGCGTTGGCTAAAGCGGGAAAACCAATGGATGATTGAAAGGAGAGACTTTCACAGCGCCGGTGATGAATCACGAATCAATGCTTGATCTGCAATATTCTATCCTATTTACTATATTCTGCAAGACTGAACATGGCTGTGTTGAAGTGTGTCTGTAATGAAAGGAAAATAACGCACTTCAACTCAACAGGTCTCAGTTTTTGGATGGCTTGGCTTGAGCACAATAAGAACCCCTTAAACTACTTATTTTCAGGTAGGGGTACTCAGAATTCCTGTCCTGTTTACGATCGCCATGGCGTGAAGTCACAAAACTGCTATACATCCAATTTATGGGTTCCACCAAATAACTCTAACATTGTCAACTTATGTCTGCTGTTGGCCACCAATAAGAGTGCACAGACGCAATGCAACATTCATGGTCCCAGAAAGAGCAGCGTGAATTACATGGCGGGGTGGTCATTGACTGCTTTTGGGGCATAAACAGAAAAGAGAAGACATTAACATATAATGAACAGGACCAGTCTGAGACTGGGGATACATTTACCCCTATGGGGGTCAAACAGCACAGTTTGCTAGGACAGTTGTCTCCAACAGGTAACTTATGAGCCAAAGGTATCGCCCTGAGTAGCTCTCAAACAGCCGGCTCACTCCGTGCCTGGAAGAAGGCGGTGGTGTACATTTAAAGAAAACTAAAAAATTAGCACTTAAATATTTTTTTCTCAATACATTTTCATAGTAATCTCTCTAGATTATTAATTAATCATTAAATGTAAAGTCAGAGACTCCTGGGTTAGGGCATCAAACATCCTTGGTCTGGCCCTGTTTTCTAAGGGGTTTCGTTTCAGTACCGCGAGCAAACATTTGTTCTTCTACTTTAACGTCCCTGATTATTTGGGTCAAATCCTGAGAATTCCCAAATGTTATTATCACTATGGCGATGTTAATTTTTAACAGGCATACTTACCCTCTGCCATCATAACATTTATATTTGAATAGGAATAAAAATTCCAAAAGATATAAATAGATCTTTTTCAAAGCTCTAGCCGTAACCATAATATCAAATTAGGAGATTTCTTTATTAAAATCTGTTTTCTTGCACCCGGTAACCCGATATTGTTAGGGGGGGGGCGATTTAATGGTTCTGGGTTTGGTGCCTTCAATATTACAAGTCCAAACATTAGCACTTTTATAAATAGTACAGATATTTTCCATTTCACATCTCGTTGGAAGTTTAGAATTCTCTTGCCAAACTAACTGCCACAGTTTAGAATTTTGTATATTCAGTGAACTTAAAATATGTATCTATTTTTGTTACCGTAAGTGACCAACCGGTCTAATAATAGTTTTAAGTGCTTTTTCACATAGGTGTGCCCCCCCCCACAACTATTCTAAATCCTTAAATTATTATATACTACCCTCGTTCTACCCATGGTAAATAAGCTTATTTCTGTTTTAATATTATTTATCATTTTTTTCTGTCGTTTCTTGTTGAAAGCCTCTTAATTTGTCCCCTCTGGCTGCCTGCCAATTTCTGACATCACAGAAGGGATGTTTGCTTGAAAGGTCTATCAGTTTAAGGGCACTGGGGGTGGTCTTAGGATCTTAGAAGGCTCTGATGTCATACATAGCTTTGTAAAACCGACTGGACTCTGTTGCTAAGCAGCTCCAGTATCTCGATAAACCTTGTAATGCAGTGTTTTTTTACGTGCGGCGTACTTCCATGTGATGTTCTCTGCATGCTTCTAAGCCCATGATATTACTCCGCTATCACTAGTCCAAACTAGCATTCCAATGGCATGGATTGGTCATGGATGAGATCTGTTCTGAACCCAGTTGCCAGGAGATTGAGAGCGCAGGTTTGACTGAAATACACATTTACTTATAATACTGAAAAAACAGTTCGCCCCCCCCCCAGTCTGACATGGTACTGTCCACAAGTCCAATTGGACCCACCAATCTCATAGGGTCTTCAAGCGACCAGAGACCTCCGTACCTTATTCTAGTTTCACGTTATCTAAATGTACTTCTTCAGTGATATCGCTAAGGGTCCATTCTGTGTGTTACGCCGCAGCATTCAGCAAAGTCATTAAGTCGACAAACATTTCTTTTATTTGCATTGGTTCCACTTTCTCTCCGATAGCCACCACTTGACGCGTACTTCACTGCGTTGCTAGGAAATGAAAACATAATTAGAACATTTCATTCCATCCGAAGGAGAAGTAATTTCCTTTCATTCCATCCAAAAGGAGCTTTTAAACACATTTCACCAGCACCTTCATACTGAACATTGTAGCCGCCAATACGGACAATGGTATTTTTGGCATTTGTAAAACTATTAAAAAAAAAATTAAAACTTTTTTGCTCCTAAATGAGAAATGCGACATTATGTCCTCATTTATTAAGCAGCAAAGGAGAGGTCACTGAAATAAAGACTTACATCACTACTTTCAAAATTTCATAAATAACATTTATGTTATTACAATGTATTTTATGCTTTTATTTGTTAAGTATTGTTTTAAACTGTATAACCCCCAAAATTTGGGGTAAACGCTAGAAAATGTGAACTAGATATCGGGACAACCAGCTTCAAACCCAAATACAAATAAGAGGTAAATCCAATGACTTAGAAGCTGGATCTGCCCCAGGTCTCGTGGTGTATGGGCAGATTCTCGGGGTCACACAGACTGTAGCTGAGTTGGTGCTTTACTTTCTGGCGGACCCTCTGGGACCCCTAGAATGCAAAAACCTTGTACTTTTTATATAAATGTAACCCAAGTGGAGCTCTACCTCTTCTGGGGGGTGGCGGCGGCTCTGCGTATGGACAGGGCTACCCCTATACTACATTTATTGGGGGGGCGAAGTGGTGCAGTGCGTGGCTAAGTTGGTGGCGAGTCAGTAGAACATGGCGTGGACTTTGGGTGGTCTCCTGCCCAGAGAAAGAAGAAATTGCCCCGGAGACCCCAGGAGGCAGGGCTACACCAAAGGGTGCTTATACATATATTGCTTGGGGGCCCTAGAAATCTAGAACTTCCCCCCTGAATATATAAGCTAGCAAATGAATGCATGTTTATATAATGGGACCATAACTCATGGATTTCTAATTTCTCCATCTGTGGCAAATGACCCTAAATCCCCAGCTTGATGGCTTTTCAGTAAATTACAAAAAAAAAAGTCATGAAAGCGTTTCCAAGTATTCGCGAGAGGCTTTCGTGGGGCTGGGCCGTCCTTCTCAGAATAAGAATGCCTGATTTACCAAGTTAATCTGTGCCCACCTGCCGTGAAGCCGCGGTGCTTCCTGAATCTTAGAAGCTCCGGTGATAAAGGTGCTTACGTGAAATTCAATTAAACTGAGATTAAACCCGGTAGGGGGGCTAACATTTTATAATTACAGTATACTTGGCCCCGTGCCATAGTGTGAAAACTAAATTGGGTAGTAGGGTGACAAAATGGTTAAGTCTTAAAACCAATTAAAGGACTCGAAACTAAACATTAATCAAAAAGCATCAAATCACCCTATTTCTTGTTAGCGTTTTTGACACTTTTATATTTGTAATATAAGAGTTCAGATAGAGTGATCCCCCTCCACCTCGAGGATGAAGATATGGGGGTCCAGTTGCCGTTTGGACCTTTTGGCACTGGCCACTTTTTTTGTTCTGGACCTTTTGGCTTCAATAAAAAAGTCCAACTACCTATTATTAGAAATTACTCTTTGGGCACAATGGGCACTCGGCTAAACTTGGCTCCTCCTGTTTTTGTTTTTTCAACCGGTTATAAACCAGGTTTTATTTCTGCTTTATAGATCTTTTTCTGGGTGCGAGTGGCTACAGTTAAAAACATTTCACATTATAACGTATGGTGGAATTTGGAGACATAACGAGCGATAGAGTTAAGAGATTCTGTCTTCTTAATTCATTATTTTACACGTAGCTTTTTGGTATTTATAGGACCAAAAGGGTAAAGAATCCGGTGAAAGCGAGGAAGGCGGAAGAACCCAATGTGAAACCCAAGCCCAAAATGAGTCTTTTCGATGATGAAGTGGATCCTGATGCCGAGCTCTTTGAACCAACCAAGGAACCTGCATCCGGCACAAAGAAACCGTTCAGCGCGTCGCATGGTAAAAACACATCGTGCCCGGTGCTGCTGGGCGGCCCGGATAACCGATTCTTCCAAATGATGTCTCATTATTAATTTCCAAAAGGGCGTTTAATTATCATGTGACATAAAAGCAGGCGCTGATTGGTTGCTGAAAGAGAAAAAGCTTCTTAAAAGTATAATGGCCTAGCAAAGCCAGTTAGGCACCCACAATAAATTCATACTGTGTATCGTTTAGTGCCAATGCTGTAATTAATAAATATGATTTACGATAGGGATTGGATGTAAGCGTTAATTAGGCCGTTCATTGACTTTCTCTGTCTGCTTTTGTCTTCAGACATAAAATTATTTGAAGAACAAGACCTCGGAGGCAGCGTGAAGTTAGGGGATTCGCTTTTGCTGCCCTCCGCCTGCACTACTGATCGTTCCTTTAAGCCATCGCATGATGAGGACATTGATGAGTTATTCAGGTAACCGGCCCGTTTTACACGCAAGGTTTCTGGTGAACATGTCCTGTAAGGGCGAGTTCTGTGCCGGTGCCGAGATGCCGGTAAGCAGGTTGTGCCGTCCCTGACACAACCCGTCAATTCTCATCCATTACAAATGTATCAGCAGACACCGAGCCACGGGAGAAAGTAGAACACTACTGTAGAGCGTGAGGTTCCACTTCTAAATACTTCATCAGTCACACGCTCTGTACTATACAACCAACATACATTCATTACAATAACAATTACAATAACATACGCCTTTCTCCCTCTCAGGCAACGATCAACATCCAACCTCTCCCCGCATCACAGGCCTCTTACGCTTTCTAAGACAAAATCCTAACCTTCTGGACGTTGTCCAGACTTCCATCATACCCTTCCTCATGAGCGATCACTCGATGATCATTATATCATTATATGGTACTGCAGTTCCTGGCAGATTTCCTCCAGCTGCACACCTCCCTCTGTGATGAGTTCACTTTGGATGAGTTTACAAAGCCCACTCCCTTATGTTTATATCGTACCTCGTGCCATCTTATTTTCCTGTTATTTCCCCCCTTTTTGTTACATTTCTCCTCCCAACGGTGCAAGCTGGTTCTGTTATTTTTAGTAAGGGTGCATTAGAGACGTAGGCGGACATCAAGACAGGAAATTAATAGAAATACAATTTTATTAGCTGTTATTTATTAGTAAAGGTTTTTTTTATATAGTCTATGTAGTAATGTGGGAAAAACGTCATCTTTAATTATAGGTTTTACTATTATTGTTTAAAAGTGGGCATTGTGGGTTTTTAAATCCCGCAACAAAGCCAAGATGAACACCAGGCAGCCCGCGGTAATATGTCATTAGTAAATATGGTTATCTGTTAGCTCCGTGCGTCTGTTCCCCTCAGATGATGCATGAACTCTACTCCGGTTTGAAGTGACATTCCTCCAATGTCCTGCCGAGCAGATACTTGACTCCGATCCAAAAAAGCACTTTGACATAAATTTGAAGCAGCCAGATGAACATTGTGTTATAAGGACAAACTGTTTCCAAAAACGACTAGTATTCTAATCCCCTTTTTAGGCAAAACTTAGAGGTGACATTACGCATGTTTACGTTCAGATTTATAGTAACAATAAGTGCGGAGTATATACGGTATGTACAAAGAACAGCAGGGATTTCGGACTTGGAACGGAAAGCTAGAAAGGAAAGAGAAGATTTGGGGTGGATGGAAGGACCTTTGTTGGGTGGATGGAAGGACCTTTTTTGGGTGGATGGAATTGGGTTTTTATAATGGAAATGTAGAAGAGGAAGGCTTGAGAGAAAGGCAGGTGAGGAAGGTGTTGAAGGCACAGTCTGGAATGGGACATTGAAATTTGTGTGGAAAAGTTTGGATTCAAGATGGAAATAAGAGAAGAAATCAGAAGCGGCCAGAATTAGCGTTTAAATGTGTATCTAAATGGTTGGACGATAAGAAGCGGAATGGGGTGAAGAGATAGGAATGGGTTATGTCTATGATTGTAGCTCTCGGGGTTTGGCCTGGAGTCTCTGGGTGACTCTCCTATTTCAGTGGGCAGGAGGAACGGTGTTTGGCCGTGCCCATTCCCTGCCCATTCCCTGCCCGTCACCTCTCCTATTCCTGCCTGTAGACAGTAGTGGTCTTCATTATTATAGGTGGAGGGTCTGCAAGAAGGATCTGTCCTCATTTTAGGCATAAAAGAATGGTCTGCCTCTCAGTTACATAGGCAGTAAATGGGCTAAAAGATGGCTAAGCCCCGGTTCAAAACTGCAAACATCACAAAATGATCCGACGAACCTATAGTGGGCATCAGGAATTGGATCTTAGCCGGTGCTAAGCAAGTGGAGATCCAGTATCAACCCATACCCTCTACTATACAGAAAGCAGTAGATTATTGGTGGGGCAAAACTAATATAAAGGACCTCCAGAGCCAGAGCCAGCTTAAAAACAAACACATTTTCATTTATAAAACCAATGCTTGGCCGGAGCACCACATGGAATGTTAATATTTGTTTTATCCGCTGTCAGCTTGCGGTCCACAGTTACTTGGATTTGTTTAACCTTTCTAGCATTGTACTGGTTATGAAATGATTCACATACGGCTACTCAGAATGGAGTCTATTCACTAAAGAGAGACTTTACAGCAGATTCGTAGTTTCAACGCCCTCTCTTTACTCTTTATTAACACTGGCAGGTTCCTCCACCAAGACAAGCTGTATTGGCCCTGTATAGTTTATAACTATACATTATACAGGGCCAGCCAAACTCTATATGCAGCAGAAACTTATTGGAAATGAGCCGTTATAATGAATAGTGAGGTCATGAAGCCTAAACATATTTTTCCTTCAAACGCCCCAACCAAACCCCAATGCCTACTTTCTCCATTCCTCCGCCACACTCGCATATCTGATCCACAAGCACCATAGCAATGGTAGGAGTGTGTGATCGGCTGAATGCAGAAGACATGAGTGATAACATTTTCATGTGAAATCACTATCAATATATTGTTCGTATGCCAGGTAGCCATGGCTCCTCAATTTTTAGATCAGGCCCATAACTTTGTGTGCCATTTTATATTGATCTCAATTGATGTACCTCTTTTTGGCACCTACAAAAATGGCAAGCTGGCTTCCAGATGTGTTTGTCAGGCTCTGTCTTAAAGATAACGTAGAATAGAACTTTTCTGTTGGAGTCAGCTAAAACCTAGCCGGACAAAGATAAAAGACGGTCAACCTAATGGATACACTTAAGGGCCGACCTTATTCACTTGATTTTCTTTGGCCAAGGGCCAGGAATCTATATCTTGGTGTTTTTAAATTTGCACCAAGGGAATCCCGGGGATTACCTCCTTTCCTGCAACATTTTGGTTCAGAAAACAAGGAAACTGGTGATTAGTCAACTGGCATTGAGCCAAACTGCGTAGCCAGGGGCTTCTTTGCATACATGTGTTCCGTTCCATTAAAATGTCATTTATATGAGCAGATTAAAAAGCACATGGAAGAACCCAGTTTGGAGAAACTACTTCCATCAGCTACAAACGGCAGAGAACTCTCACAATCTGAATCATAAAGTCCCGGCAATAAGAATGGGATTTTACATTTGATATTTGATTGATATTTAAGTAGAAAGCATTTCTTGGTCATTTAAAAAGAGCTCTCATGGCTGTGTCATTAGTGTGTGGAGATGGACCCACCTGAAGGTCAAAAACATGGCTAGAGCTGGCGCTATTAGTACAATTAAAGAGTCCTTTTGGATGGATTCCCCTGTACAAAGACTCATCGTACAGCAAGCTATTTAGGTTTGGTCCGTTTTGACTTTAGCAATCTGAGATGGGCCATAAAGAATCACTTCAATGAAAGATTGCCTGGCTGAAGTCGACACACTGGACTGTGGCGGACACTGGATTTATCTCACATAACTCACACTGGCTAACCAGACACTAAACGACACCCATTACGTAGGTTCTCCTGCTCTTCTACTTCAAGTAACGGAAACCCTGTCAGCGAATAATGCAAGGTACCCTACAGACAATATAAATACGGCACATGCAAAAAAAATGGTGGAAGTTTCCCTTTTAAAAAAAATTCTTGAAAATTCAGAATTCTTGGCCCGTTTGGAGCCCTCGATACCTGTAGTTTTGTACCACTGGTCTATAGATGTTGTAACCATGTTGAGTAAATGACATAGCCTACCGAGCACCACAATCATACAATTTTGTATGTGTTTACTAAAGTACTTACAGACCCCTGACAGCCATGTAAATGATTAATACCCTCGTTTAAGCTCCCTAGTTTCACGGTAGATATATCCCACGTTAGAAACTAACATTTTATCAGTATGTTTTTATTGATTTTTTTTCTCATTCAAGGGTTGAAGAAGGTTTAGAGAAACTCTTGAACCTTGGAGTAAAGTCAAAGAGTAAACCGAAGCCTAAGATACCAGCCAAACCAACATTCTTGAAGGAGCCCAACAAGTCAAACCAACCATCGCGTCTACAGCCGGAACAAAAAGAGACCAACGTACAAGCCATGAACGAGACGGACATTCTGCAGTACATTAAAGAGAACGAGTGTGCAGACAATGACTCACTTAGCCTGTTCTGAAGGGAACCCTCAAACTGTTCCCATGCTTAAAGTGTCCTTTATTTGTTCTGCAAAAACAGAAGGCCCTCCAGCAGTCATCCAGATTTGTAAAAGAAAGAGGCAAATAACTTTTAAAAGACGGCACGTCAACTGTAAAAAAAAAATTAGAAAAGGGTGAAAGTTAAGCTTTAGGGTATTAAATGACCATACGCTGTGCTTATACCTAAATGGCTCACCATTTTAATCTCTTTTGTAGCTAGTGGTGACATCTGGAAGATGAGGGTTGTCATATGTCTACAACATAATGAGTTTCACCACCGTTTTTGGGTCAAAATTATCATTAAAATACCCTACATGCAGCTGATGTGTAAAATGTTAACATATTGTAATAATACATTTTGAATCCTTTTTTGATTAATATATAGCTTCACTCTCTGGGGATCCTGCCGTACCAGCCTTAGACTTTTTGGGTGTAAAAATGTTATTATTTGGGTAACACACCTACACACCCTACTTCCCATACTAGAAAGACATTTGCGCTAAGTGCCTATTGATCTATTCTGCTGCTACCAATGAGTCGAGCACAATGCATAGATCAACATTCGGTCCAGTGTGTGAAAACATGCTAAGTTTAAATGTCGTGTGCCCACATGTATACCGCATCCAGAGAACTATATAGTGAGTTGCCTCTGTAGAATAATACAGGTTGTGCCATCTCTGTGTGCATAGGCACAGAAGAAAGGAATTATGTCTGGAACATGAAAGGTATTAAAAGCTGTGAATGTGCATTCATTTTAGTTTATTTTTAATGCAGTCTGCTGTAAGAAGAATGAAATACAACATGTATTATGTTAGAACTATAATATCCCCCACTGCAGCCCTTACGGTCATCCAGGCCACTCTCACCCTATATTCCTAAATTCATGCAATTTAATAGCTTTATGGCTTTAGCGAATGAATGAAGTAATGACTTATTAACAAATTGTAAGTACATTTTTATTTGAGTTACTCATGCTATGTTACTGCGCTGATAGAGAAAAAAACCAAATAAAAATAAATAATTTAATTAAAATGTAGATGGGTTTTAAACAAATATGCTGTCATGGTGGGCCAGCATTTATCTATGGAAGGTGCTGCGTATATTCTAATAACATGTGGAATGAAGTAATGCATCGACTGCATGCTATGAAATGACTGTGTATTATATTTTCTCAGGTTCCTGATAATATCTTCAGTCTAGACCACTTTCTTCTATAACCTGCTAGTTGTTGGTAAACCTTTGTCAAGAGACATCATAATCGTCTGTAAAGTTTAACCTGCCATTAAAAGGTTTACTTCTTGTATATGTTTAGCTTTGTTATACACTAGACAAACATGCATGTTCTTATCATACTGTATCATGTTAAACAATAGAATGTCTCAGTCTTAATCGCGGTGATGGACCTTCGGAGCCTATGGAGTAAAGGACTTTATTAGCATTGCCCGAGGACCAGGTCAATATGGTGTTCAAGTTGTTTAATGTAACCAAAATATCACATGACTGCCCACAGCGGTGACCTACGGATTATCAGTGCTATATCACAACACATTATTTATAACCAAAATTAACGCTTCTAGATCCACAACTAACAAATCATAAAAGTCTCCCGTTCAGAATATATATTTAGTTTCTTACATTGGGTTGTTGTGCCAATGACAGCAAGACCACAACCGATAACAAAGATAACAACATTCATCGACTCTGCATTGCTGTTAAGTCAGTTCTCTACAAGACCTTCCATGCTGTTCAATCGAGATACCTTTTCACGATTTTGTAAGCTCAACAGCTGCAACGTAAGATGACTGGATATAGTTTACAGAAATACAGTATGTAAAGGGCTATTGCGGGGCAAAGTTATGTTATTACCATAGCAACCAATGGAATGTTTCTGCTGATTTTAAAACTTTTACCACTTTGCACTAGAATCAACCCCTAGCGTAGTCATTTTTTTTTCTGTACTATACTGTGATGTCAACAGAAAAGTGCCAAGTGTACAGTATATAAATCCACTTTAGGTTGACCGCAGCACATTTTCATTCATTCTTTCTTCACATCTCTTCACAAAAAATACCAAATCTACACATTTGTGTCCTGATTAACTCTTCTGTCTAGTTTTTTCAGACATTTCCGGAATAAAACTTGCTGTTGCCTGTTGACATAACTTTGATGAGTCAACCATATTCTTCAAATTCATGTTGAACTTGTAGGAATGTCTCGATCGGCCAGACAAATCCTTTACGTGTTTCTCAATAACTGCCGAACAGAGCTTACAAAGCGATTGTGGAATTCCTGTCTACTGACCCGAAAGAAGAAGCGTTGGTCGCTAGAATTATTTCACCCTATTATTCATTATTTAGTGACCAAGTGTAGAAACGCGCTATATGGGGCTCATATGATCAACGTTTTGACTATAGTACATTTTAATCTATTTCTAAATTGATTTCGGATATGAAAAAATGAACACGTAAAAGATGAAGAAAAGGGCATAACATCTCTAAGGATGAGGCATTTTTACACCAGTAAAAAATAAATGCAGGAGAGAGTAGCTGGAGACACCATTCCTAAACGTCTTAGACTTATGTGCATGAATGAATCTCAGTATAACAATAGAGATAATACCACCAAACTGCGGCCCTCCAGCTGCTGCAGGACTACATCTCCCATCCTCCTCAGCCAGCCCCTTAGCTGAAAGAGCATTATGGGAGATGTAGTCCTGCAGCAGCTGGAGGTCTGCAGTTTGGATGCCCCTGCTCTAGATGGTGTGATAGATTCCAGTAAAGGCTACCTTCCTAGGTGTTTAGGTGTCTGGCAAGTTGTAACCTATATTTATACTCAGGGATCTATAAAAATTAAATCGCAGAGAGGAAGCCACACTTGTCTCATCAGTAGAGTTCCAAATCGCAATAGTCTAACAAGATGACAGGCTAGATATCATTGTGTAAGATCAGAGGAGCAGAGGCTTAGATTAATATAATAAAGTGTTTCTGCGCAGAAAGAGTGATGAACGTGTTAAGCAGTTCTCCACCAGATCAGTCGGCTTAAGCGTATTCAAACGATTGATGGGTATAATAGGCTGTCCTGGACATCAGAAAAAACCAAGGAGCAGGTCGGCTTACAACAGGTAGAAAAACAAGAATGGAGTCAAAGTGCTGCCTGTCATCAAATTCCATATCTCCGAATCTGAATTGTGAATGCAGCCAAAAAAAGATTGCAGGCTCGGGGTATCGTTGATGCCCAGTCCTCTGTACTCAGATATTGAAGGACACACTTTGGTTATTTGATTGGGGGCCAAACTAGTATTACTCCCTTTTAATACCCAAATGTTGCTAAATGCCCCTGAGTTATCAGTTTGTGGACGGTGGGGTCATTTGGAGGGGTGAAACCTGACCTGGGGCACAGGCGGAGGGAATAGGCAGAAGATTAAGAGAACTGAAAACTTCCGCTGCAGACACAATGTTCCCTAATGTTCTACTGTACGTCTTCCGCGAGAGCTTCTGTTCTTTGTCATCTACAGATATGTTTTTGTAGTGCAGTTCTTTGAAAGCTCACAAAATACAGAACAAGCAGTGCGTAAAACAAATCAGCAGTTCATGAAATTAGAAAACAAATGTAATTAACAATCACCAGCCTGTCTTAGAAAGATCTGGTTTTACTTACAGACAAACATCGAAGGCATAAACCAGCACCCAGACCTTACCAGCTATTGCTTGGAAGTTTGAGAAGGTGACCTCATCTCTGAAAACCCCAATAACTGCCTAAATAATGTTAAACAGAATTAAAAATATTTAAAGTATACAAAATATTAAATTCCAATTCTGACTTTTATCACATCCCGAGACAAAAAGGCTTTTCTAACGATCAATTAGCCTTTTAAACTTAAACTTGGATCAGTGAACACAGGAGTGATGGGAGTGATAAATACCTCTCGTTCCCGGAACTCAAATTGTTATACACTACTTGTTATGTCCTGTTTACTCATTGTACAGCACCACGGAATATGATGGAGCTATATAAAACAATAAAATAATAATAATTTAATTATTAATTAATTAATTAATTAATAATAATATAACTGTAATGAAGTCTTTAGTTGAAGTTGATACCTTTCATTGGACCAACACAGAAAAAGATGTAAAGCTTTCGGGGACTCAGAGGTCTCTTCTTCAGACAGAATTTGAGGAATAAACCCCTTTTTGAACTTTAGAATGCTATAACATGTTTAGTGACATCACTTGCAGAGCATTTGTTTGTGAAAAGCAACAATGAGAAGTAATGCCTCAGGAATGTCCTTCCTCCAGAGTCCTAATCTGATCAAAGCACACAGACGGATGGATGCAGGTGTCAGAATCCCGACCTGCAGCTGGGTTACAAGTGGTCGTCCGCGTTTATTATCTGTGGGATTTTTTTTACAATTGTTATTAATTGAAGGGAATTCCTTTTTGAAAAGTAAAAAAACCCCAGCACAATAGTATTTATTCAGCATTCTGAAAGTGTGATTATTGGTGTGCCAATCGCATCCAGAATCAAATTCAAACTTCTTATTCTGACCTTCAGATCTCTAAACTCCCTACATCTCTACCCTGCTATCCAAATACTTTCCTGACCACCCTCTCTATTCCTCCAGGTGTCTCTCCATCATTACCTCTCCCCGCTCCCGTATTCAGGGCTTCACCCGTTCTTTACTCCTTCTCTGGAATTCCCTGCCCGATTCCGTCAGACTTTCTCCCTCTTACTGTCATTTTCAATCACTCCGTAAAAAACCCACCTTTTCCCAAAAGCGACGAACCGTCCCTCATTATAACCTCAACCAGCTCCTTAAAGAAGCCGTCTGCGAGGTCAACAATCTCTACAGATCTTCCTCGCTTCAATAAGCTCATTCTCACCCAAGCGGTCGTCTTCTACAGTCTCACCTCCCCATCAACCACCGACTAAAGACGTGATTTTCTGAGTAGTAACTTTGGGTGAAAATTAGTAACTTTTTGTGAAAAATTCTATTCCATGCCATTTGCTTATTCCATTACTCCGTGGTCACATGTCTCTTTTCTTATTAGGCGGCACTGGCACTCTAAATCTCAGACGGGCATATCTAGCCGCTGGCCACAGACTGGAGCAGCAGATTGGGGTGCAGGTGGCCATTTGCCCGGTGTGCCAGATGGCCAGTCTTGCCCTGCTTCTTCTGAAAGCTGAATGACAATTAAAAGTGTGTTTTGTACAAATAAACTTCAGCCTTTATATAATAAGAATGCGTATTACAGATGTGTGATGTGCTCGAGATTATGCTGCACAATTGTAGTTTTTTTCAACACAAAATATTCTTTCTATTGTTTTTTTCAGCATGAAATGTGCTTTCATTCATTAACGACCTTAGGACAAACGTTTATGTCCTACACTAAATGGTCTAGATGACCACGAGGACATGATTATACGTCATGTGCTTTTTACACTAGTGGGGAACATTGGAGATCAGCAAGTAAAATTGTGGAAGAAACCTAAAGTAAGAAAGTGTTTTTCTTTATTTTTTAACATATTAATCATATTTATGGAGTATATATATATATATATATATATATATATACAAAAATGGTGTCAAAAGAAAACAATATATAAATGATGTAGAGGTACACTAAATATACAAAGGGATATCGTGATTGTAAAAATGGCAAAAATGCTTAGATCACATTGTTTGTGTAAACCCCAGTCATAAAGGGGTTAAAAACGCAACAAAAAAACCCCAAAACAAAGCAAAAAAAACCAGAAACTGTCCCAATGCAACAAAAAGACCCCACTGTATAAACAAAACTGATGCACTTTTACTGACATGCAAAATGTTGTCACTTTCTTACTGCTGTCGTAATAGTACGTTACAGATCATGCCCTCATTATACTAAAGTGGCGAAAACAAGAACATTTAGAACTTGTTAAATTTCAATTTAAAAGGAAATTCCACGCCAAGTTTTACACAATAAGCACAAGGCGCATTATTTGAATAGCTAAACCAAACGGCCGGAAAGACAAGAGTGTTTACTCGGTAAAAGCTAAAATCGGTTTGTTCCTGGGCCGGATATGTTCCTATATATGTTCCTCAGATATTTTATCTCATTGTTCCACTCAGGAAGTTCTGAGCCGCAGTCTTTTAAACTCAGACTTCAAATGCAGGCCATGTGAAGGACGCGTATATTTAAGACGCTTTGCCACCTGCTTTTCTCTCTTTGAGAGGGTTATTGGGTTAAGGTTTTGCAGGGAATTCCCATGGTTGTCTCCTGTTTCCTCTCAGCTTCGATAGTTACAACGTCCAAATGTAATTGTTTGGTTTTTTTTAAAAAAAAAAAGAACAAAAAAACATGTAATAATGATATTTTCCTCCAAGTCCAAAAATGGTCATTTGATATCTATTGTCTTGATAGTTCTTGATAAGTTGTCTTGTGTTCTATCTTTTTTTGGTTGTACTTGAGCTGGAAGTCTTCCTCGCACCTTGTGGTTGGAGTTTTTTCCTGAAACCAACCACGAATAGCAGTGCTTAAAATGTGAAAGCTGATCAATATGAAAAAAAATGTATTTTTCCTCTATATAATGGGATTACTTTGTGACTCCGGGACATCTTCATCTGGGAATACTTTGGTTGCCAGACCTCTAGGGCAGAGTTTAATCTTGGAAGGGGTGATATTTGTTACCATCTACTTCCATGGCTATTGTGGACTGGCTCAATCCCCAAAACATGACTCAACCTTTCCAACTAATCCCGTCCCATCCTTCTTCCCAGGGAGAAGAAGACCTCCAGGTGACAGCACCTACAAGCCAACTGGGCTAATCGGCTAAATACTTAAGATGTTTTGTTTAAAAGGGATTGTGGAGGACACTAAAGCTCTTCATTCATGGAGGTATCAGAAATTTAAACTTGACCTGGGAGTTTGCACTTCATTTAAAAATAATAATAATAAAGAAATAATGGGTTATTTTCGTCATGCTGACATGTGACAGTGTTATTCCATTAGCATCGAGCTTAAATGTAATCACAAAACAATCATCCAATGAAATAATTCCAGAAAGTAACCTTTCATACCGAGCACAACGAGAATCTAATGAATAATTCGACATTTATCTCGCAAACCATTAACCGGTGAATTGAGTTAGCAAGGTTTGACCTATTGTGTTACTCATCATTTCGCATATCATCATTGTAAACAACTCCAAGTTGTGTATCCATTTTATTTAACCCCTTAATGACAAAGCCCGTATATGTACGGGCTCAAAATGCATTGTTTTCAATGGGTTTAGGGACCGCCCCTTGTCCTTAAGGGGGTTTTGCCACCTTGCAGTAAATACCCCCATTGCTTCAACTCATTAAAGGAGCGTCTCGGGTGGATCTTGAAGGATCGGCCCTTGCGTATCATCACATTTATGTTTTCGTGGCTTTACTTTTTTAATTCCAGAAGGTGGCAGAAGCTGAAAAGGGCATTATTGGGAACGTCACAATGCTTTTAAAATATATGTGGAAAATAATCAAAATAGACCATACGCTTAGGAAATAATGAGCCTACATATATAAACAATACATGTTTCATGTACCAGGCACAGTGGAAATGAATGTGTCAATAGAATAAATACCTTAAAATGGATTAACCATTAACGTAATACAACCCCCCTGGGGGGGGGGACACCATTGACAAGGGATATATATTTTTTCTGACCTTGGACTGACCAAGTTCAACCGCTCAACACTCAGGTCGGTGGATGTCCAAATCTAGACACTTATGGATAATTACAAGACAAGTGTCCTCTCAGCCCAATACCCGATTATTATTATTAAAGAAAAATATGATATATAATTTCCTTATCTATAAGTAGCAGCGCCTATTCTAGAACTCATCAGGATAAAGTTCTAGAAGCTATTATGTTGAAGTCAATACCCAATATGGCAAACACACCTAAAAGTAACACAACTGTGTGTAACCAGTGTATGCAATTAGTTTTAGTTTATTCAGTCACATATATATATATATTTGACAATATTCCCAATGCTTTAGGAACTCTTAATAAATGATTGCTTGTTGTCATTAAATATATTTGCATTATTCGATTATTATTTACTATACCAATTCTCCAGAAAAACAAATGTATGCACCTTGTCAGGTAAGCAGTTGTGAAGGATAAAATTATTGTATGTTGTAAGTATTTGTAATCTGATTTTATTTTTTTCAATTTATTGATAGAATAAAATATAAAATATTATAAAAGGTAAGGTGCTATATGTTGTGTACAGTGCCGTGTATAAGGTAGCGTTTTTTTGTGTGAGAACCAAGCACGTACCGTGTGGCTATATGGTTGAAAAAGGCTATTTTAGGGATGAGTGTACGACAAGTAAAAAAAACCCTCCTTTATTAATGTTTTTACAGAAGCTTTGCTGGATCCATCAAATAGCCCTCCAGCCGTAATCACGATGAGTACGCGGCAGACCCGGGTGAATCATAATGTATTTATTATTATGTGTAATACTAAATGGGGCTAATCCAGTCTGGTCATCACTTGCCTCATATTACATGCCACTGACATTGTTCCGTGTTTCGGAATGAGTGTGAGGGCCTGTCGTATACCAGGGGCCGGTGTAAACGCACATGGAGCAATTGCTCCAGGGCCCCAGAGTGGTAAAGGGCCCCGAGCCCCATCCTGTAGCGGCCTTTCTTGCTTCGCAGCGGCCTGAACGGCTCCTCTGAGCGGCAGAGCTGGCTCCTCTCTCCCAGTGTCCTTCTGCACCCAATCAGGAAGGAGTGGGAGGACTTTAGGTCGCATAGTGAGCTCTGATTGGCTGCTCAGCCTCCTTCTTCATCCCTCGCTTAACTGACCTCCCTTTTCGTTCCCTCCATGTTAGATGGCTCGTGTGCCCAGTCCCCGGCCCCCAGACAGCAAGGAACACCTGATAGCAACCGTAGGGCAGTTTAGAGGAGCTTTAGTGCCTCATTTTCCCGCCTCTGCGTTGTGGGTTATATGTTACATCATCTTGTGTCCTACATCATTTTCTTGCCTTTTGTCCTGATACGAATAAGACGGTCTTGACCAGTTTTGTGACCTTTTCTACAGTTACCAAATATTGGCACTTGATTTATTGTGCATGCGCAGTGCCTATTTTACAATGAAACATGGTTTGTACATGCGCAGTCACCCGGCCTTAGATTAGGTGGGCTATAATATGACCCCCAACGCTTATGTTTGCTAGAATTCACAGATTGATAGAATGTAAAACGTTTTTCCTATTCACCACCTTTCAGGATTTTGACCGGGTTTTCGTGATATTTCTTCCAATGGATTAAAAAAAAGGGATGAACTCTCAACAAAAGGCAACGGATGGCCCATAACACAGAATACGTGGAAACAGAGGGTTATTGAGATAATACGGTACATAAATGGGGAATGGTACATTTTACACGAAATTAACTTAAAGAAGCCAGATCAGATTTAGGCTAAATAAATAACTAAATAAATGAATAAATAAATTAATGAGAAAAAAAATAGAAAATATAATTTACATTTATTTGTATCATTTTCTGGCCGTAGCGCACGGGGATGCTCTGGAACCCGGTTCTAAGAAAATAAAAAAATTGGAAATGCTGCATGTCGTTCATGACCTTTAAAACCTAGTAATAAACACAGTCAGTAAGTCTTTCCTTCGCACGCAGACTCTTTTTTCCCTTTAGAAATCCTCAGCTAAGTTTATTCTTAAAAGTTCAGGGTTGGAATAAATTTCCGTGCCTCTCGACATGCAGCAGGACGCAGGGAATGTGGCTTCCACCTTAGCACAATTTAGCTGACATGGGCCTTTGCCAACCAACCAATCATTCCTTTGTAGAGCGCAATCGCGCATGCACCCTGTGCTTCTGCGTCTTCCTCCTGATCTATATATATATATAGACGTTGTGATGGTGCCAGGATAACCCAGGGCAATTGGGCATCCCGTTAATAAATTTAGGTGAATTGCTAGGTATAAATACATCCACTAAGGCACCCTTTATTTTTTTTGTTTTTATTGTCCTTTCACGTAAGTTAGAAAACCAAAAATACCCCAGTTTTTACATGGTTTTATGCAAAAGTTTACACTATATTCCGTAGCATTCATTTAGCCGCCCCTGTTCGGAGCTGTTACATGGAGCGAGACATTGGTTTCCTGGAGAGTCAGCTCTGCTGATCCGTGTGAAGAGTCCCGGCCGATGACTTCTCCGATAACCAGACTTCCCAGAAACGTCGCTGGCTCGCTGCCCGGGCTAGCGCTGGCTCACAGTAATCTACCCACTGACTCCGCACGATGTTTTACATAATTCTATATATAAATATTATAACTTATTATCTGGTTTTTGTGTGAATCATAGAAAATATTAAGACTGAGTTTGTCAGAAACCTACGAAGAATGATAAAAGTCATGAAATGATGCTCTCTGTCGCTCGGCAGCCTTCACATTATACTCTCTCCAGTATTCTGCGCGCTGGTGTCTGCTTTCTACCTCCCATTGTTCTGTTCTTCTAGATAACTCGCATTTGGTTGTTGGTCTCGCTCTGTCTCCCCACCTTTTGATTGTCTACTAAGCTTGCTTCTGTATCGATCGTTATATCTTTATACAGCCCTAAGGCTAAACCCGCTCCTGTTACTGTTATGGTGAGTGGTGCCTTTGCAAAGGTCCATTCCCTCTACGTATCACCCACCAGACCCACCCGACCCTATTCATGCCTCCAGTAAGGGCATATTCTGGGCTAGGCCAACCTAGGACAGCAGGTCCATGGGGCAGGGGCACCTCAGTAGCAAAAATGAGTGCGGATCTCACTGGTGTGCCTCTGCCCAGAGATCATCTTCTAACTAGGGTCCTACCACTGGACCCTGCCCCTCCTCCACCCTAGCCAAGTTGGACACCTTAAATATTGGGGGGGGTATGGTATTGTGTAGATATCGCCAACCATTACTATTATAATCCAAATCTGTCAGCTCTTCTGTTACTGACTATTCCCCCCTTTGACTCAGCAGCTATCAGACCTTATTACGCGTTCATTAATTCTAAGAAAGCCGCACAATGTATTTGTGTCCGAGGGGGAACTGCTATTTCTGCATTTCGACAACTGTCCTATTTTTATCTGCCATTATTTTGATCCTAATTTTTGGTAAACTTGCCGTCACACACATTTTGTTCCCATGCCGTTGAAGGATTCACAGTCGGGATACACTGGGGTTGACAGCAACTTCCTGGGAAAAAAAAGCATTATTGGGTATTTAGTAAAATAAAATGTTAACTGGAAGCGTTGGCTGGCATTTGTCATGCTGACTTCATTGCTTTCAGACCTCGCGTGTCTCGCGTGTATTCTAGCTAAATCCAGTTTAATTTTATGTTTTAGAGTAAGGAATTCAGCCTCTAGTCATGCCTACGATGTGTCGAGAAATGTTGACTAAGCGGATGCACCACTAAAACGTCCATAAACTGTTCAAAAATCACCACGTTCCATAAGCCATGAATATCACACCTTGGAGTCTCATCAGAATGGTTCCATATGTTTTATTGTATGGACATCTCAAGCATATCCCACGCCCAGTCTATTTTATATATATAGGTAATATGTCAGAAACCATCGGTTGGTTCTCCACAGAAAAGCCAGGAGAATGGTGCATAGAATGGTGCATGGTTAACAGAATTAAAAGGAAAAAAGAAAAAAAAAACCCAAAGAATGTTAACATGTATAACTTTGATGAAAGACAACAGAGATGGGGATATGATAGACATTTACAAATCCGGAATAAAAGTGATACCGGTTAAACTTTTTTTTAGATTCTTCCAAATTGAACGTTCTAACATGAATTCATTGAGAATCCGCTCAACAATCGCAGCCATGTGCAGCAGAGGAAGTGTCGAGGTTTTATCTAAGTCTAAAACGGTGGCGTTAGCGGGTAATCCTATTAAAAATGTAATCAGAACACGGTTAATTGGTTTACAAGAGAGACAACTGGCTGCTTCCGAGATAAGATTTTGAAAAGATAGTTGGAAACTCTGTATGGTTTGGCAGACTTGATGAGCTCAATGTTTGTTTTTCTATCATCGCTATTATTGTTATTCATTATTATTATGATTATTACTATTATTATTATTTTTATGATCTTTTATTTGTATAGCACCAACATTTATTTCTTGTATGCACTACAAGCTTACGCTCTCTACATTCTATATAATAAGCCTGTTTGAGCAGGAAATATATTCCTGCAAGTGTACATTTTTATATGATGTATGGCAGATTAAGTGCTGTTTACCCGTTGTAGGGTGCTGTTAAGTATATATCAGTAAAGTAAGCTTTAAACTTCAGCAAAATGTAAATAAACTTGAGCACATGGACCAAAAATGATTCAGACATATTTTTTGTTTCGTTATTGTTCCATTTGTTTTCCGACAAAGTTCCAATGAAAGTCTGAAGGCTTTTTCTATTCAGAAGTGAAAGTTGTTGTCACTCACGTTCACTCACACTCACTCTCTCAGTGTCTCCCTACCTTCTCCACCAACAACATCTATGTCCCCTTCTGCTTTTACGCAGCTCCGCTTCTTGTCATGCCTCTTCTTGTTCTTCGCTTCTTCTGTCTTCTGTCTCGATCCGCTTCTCCCAGCTATCCTCTGCATTATCCTGGCCTCCTGGAGCGCTTCCGTGAAACACCCTCTCCCTCGATTGAATAGTAGGGAGAGATTGGCCCTATGGGGCATGCTGTGCCTCTGTCCTTGCGGAAGTACTCCAAAAGGGCCAGAATTATGCCAGCAGATCTGCGGATAAAGAGAAGTGCAGAGATGCCACAGAGACAACCTCTCCCCCTTTATACCAGTTTGGGGTGAGGTTGTGCCCGTGGTTTGGGGAAGTGCTCCAAGAGGCCTGAATAACGCAGTGCATATCGAGGAGAAGCGGACTAAGAAAGAAGAAAGAATACGAAAAACAAGAAGAGGCAAGAAAAGAAGCAGAGCTAAGAGAGTGTGAGTGAGTGAGTTAGTGAGAAAAAACTAAATGTAAACGAGAATTCAGAGCTCTCTGCCTGGGCTTTCGTTTGTTCTGTTGGGGTCCCTCCTCATTTTCGGATATCGGTACAAATTAACGAAAATGGCAAATTTTGTTACAACTCACACTTTAGTAAATCAATAAGGAGACAAGCTAGAGTTAAAAAAGCGCCAGTGGGAACACGCTTAACCCCTTAATGACAAAAATGCATTGTTTTCAATGGGTTTAGGGCCCGCCCATTGTCCTTAAGGGGTTAACTGAAGCGCTGGTATCCATCCTATCCTTACTGCCCCAAAAAAGGCTTTCATTCTTTTCTAAACCAATGCTTTAAATGATTTTTTTCCCTAATGCAGATGACTGAGTAACCAATGTGTTTCTCCTGACCTTTTGTTCATCAACCAGCCTGACTAATCTGGAATAAAAACAAAATCCCAAATATATTTTTCAACCAAGGTTTTATTAAGATTGTCCCCATTGTGCCGGGGTCATGAAAAAGTCCCTGGTTTCGCTGAACGAGTGGCATTTCATGAGGCGCTTTTTGCCTTAATTGATACGTTTCAGGATATTAAAGCTTAGCTTCCTAGGCAACGCATTGTTTTATTTTCTTCCAAAGAGCGTTGGTGAGTAACGCAGTCCCTCGGAGTCATTATTGTCCTTGTAAATGTTTTATGGCAGCAAAATTTGGAATAAAAAAGTCAAATATGTGCTCACGGATTTCCTGAGTTCTTGTAACTGCTCCCACCTCCCGGTCGTACAAGGTCGGCACTGAGAGGGTTAAAGTACCTATAGGCTTTGTATGGAGTGCTTCTATGAGACTGAGCGAGGGTTCTTTGTCACATTGTTAATGAAACACTCTCTTTGGAATAGCATACGGATACTAAGGTTAAGGTTTATAAGGTCCTTTCCGTATCATCATGGGTGATAAAAGTAGTGGATACAGGAGGGGTTAATCTGACAGGTCTGAGTGTTAGGTTGCCTCTTTTTTGTATAAACATGAAGATAACGATCTGGGGCTGGAGGTGTTTAGTACACGAGGATCCGCTACGTTATTACGAAATATATTCCTGCAGACATAACACTCAGATCAGCTTAATGAACGTTGGCAAACTTGTCATCCCGAGAGTAAGAAGACGCGATAATCCCCGTTCAGTTTAATCAATCAGTATGTACAAGACTTCCATTAAGGAGGAAAGAAGACCAAATCAGCCATTTTCTTCTAGGACACGTTATTATTATTATTTTATGGTTTTATGTGGCGCCGTCATATTCCGCAGAGCTGTACAGCGGGACACATATACATTTCACGTGATGCAGAGGGGTACATGTACAGTGCTGCCCCCTGCAGTATGCGTGATGTAAAGAATAAAGTCACGGAGGGGAATCCATTCCTCGATTATACAGTTAAGGACTTGTTGAGCTTTTCTAGCGCCTCGGCTGCTGACCGCGTTTCAGGCAATCATACGCACAGTGACAGAAAGACGATCTAAGGATAGAATTGGAATGGAGCGAATCCTTTTATCATTAATAACATTCACAAAGTCCTGTCCTTCTGTTACTTTAATTGCACACCCAGAGGCTGCCGTTGTTATCACTCACGGGATATTTGGGTTCCTTGCGCAATCATCACACCGGTGGGATTTCAGACCAAACCAGCTGAGAACGAATGCTAGAACAATTAAACATACGCACTCATACTAGCATACTAACACACATACACACTCACAGTACTACACACTCATATTAAAACAACCTCACACCATTACACCTTCACACCTCCACCGCCTCATCTTTTCTGGCAGCTGAGGGAGCCGTCGAGGCAAATACATCACTGGTAACTGGGTTTCACTTTGGTGACCCCATTCCACATTTACCCCTACATAACACGCCTTGCTACAGTCTGATAAACTTTTATAAACGTAATAAAAAACACACAAAAGTGAAAGTCTGATTTAGGTGTTGGGCTTTCTATGGCCCTTGGAGAGTTTGCGTGTAGGAAAAGATATGTGGAAGTCTTAAAGTGGAAAGTTTTAAATGGGCCAATATTACACCCGGCATTGTAAGTGGATTTGACAAATGATGCTGGAGCCGAGGCAGGTGAAAATATTTTAGTCTGGGTTGGCTAGGGCTATCTACGTATTGACCAAGTTTTGCCCAAAAACTAAGAAGAGCGAACATCAATACTCAGATCTTGTTACAACCTCTTCATGTATCATGGCATGTTACAGTTCTATACCCCCAACATTTCAAGGGTACAAATAGGAGCACTTGCGTTTGAGGCGTGGCTAGAATCAAGGGCCACATTTAGGAATATGTAAGGTGAGAAGTGGGAGTGGCTTGGGTCAGATAATTGGTCACCGACCAACCTTGCCTGAGGAGCAATCTTGTGGACCTCAGCTGTAGAGCTCCACAAAAACTCCATGTCATTGTTTTGGGGAACCAAGATCAAAGCCAACTTTATCCGAGCTTCTTCCTTTCCTGAATCCCCCTGCCCTCACCCACCATTAGAAAGGCTGCCTGAATAAATTAGCAACAACAAGCAGCTTAAAAATACTGAAAAGATAACCCAATGGGGAGGAATAATAATACAAGCCTCAAAGACAGGAGCTTGATGGCTGCATGGTACACCCATTATGTGGGTTTTTAATACATAAATGCTTATTTTAACCTTAAATCCATTTATATATATATATATATATATATATATATATTATAAAAATATAAATCCATTTTAAAAGTTTTTTAAGTCTACAGAACTGTCTAAGACTCGGGGGGGCTGTAGATTACAATTCCTGATACATAACTTTATAATATTTTTAAGAGGAGGAGATTGTTTTGTAATGTTCTTTAGTTGAGCACTTGGGGGTCCAGATCAGGAAACAAACAAGTATGGGTAACGAGTACAACAATTGTGACTAATAAGTATCTGGCAGTTCACCAAGTCCTTTGTGTGTTGCTACACAATGTTACTTCTGTTTTTCCGGTGTTTTCCTTAAATGAATAATTTCACATTTAATTCTCAGGGGAAAAAAAGTACACGAGACAATGCAAGTCGCTTTATTTTGGAAATATGACATCAGGCAGCAGATAGACAGAAATGAACAATACAATTATATGTGCCATATCTCCAAAACCCACCTTTCCACCCAACCTTCTTAGAACAAGAGGTCATCGTCTAAAACTGGAAGGTCAGAGGTTTAGGTGTGGAGTAAGAAAGCTGTACTTTACTGAGAGCGTGGAACAGCCTCCCATCAGAAGTGGTAGATGTTAATACAGTGGGGGAATTTAAACATTGGATGGGCATACGGATCCAGAATCTAAAATGAGACCAACGCCCGATTAATGATCTTTACAGGGGGAAAAATGGGTGACCAAATGGACCGAATGGGTCTGATCTGCCGTCACATTCTGTTTCTATGTCAATCAAACATTCATGTCAATGAAACATAATCATCTGGCACATATTGGGAATGTTATCAGAATTCACAGTTTGCCCCCACTTAATATTGTAGCCTATAATGGGGGCTAAAAGGGCAACATAGACCATCACATTAGATATGGATACATTATATACGATAAACTGATAGGAACATAATACTATTATACCAATATATCTAGGTTCCAGCTATTTATTAAATATAATAATTAAACTATATATATATTATAATAATATACAGATGTTTTATTTACTTCCAATTGGTTGTATTTTTGCCCCTTGACAACACAACAACGCAGACCGTCCATCATATGTAAGTAAAGCGAATTGGGTTTCTGTGTTAATAAACCACGGCCAGCGTAGGTAGGTTAGTGTACTCATCACTGATCGAGCACTCATTGGATTAATGCGCAGTTACATATTCTGTGTTTTCTGTGACTAAATATTTTTCCAGAGGGGGCAACAACAGGATCAAACGGATGTCTATATGTTCCCCAATTTCAGGACAAGGGAGGGAGCGTGTTCTCCACGCACGACACGCATGCTAGAACCTGCGATGACAGCCTTGTAGCCACAGCCCCTGCCTGTCGTACCGGCTAACGCCCAGCGTCCTCCATCTCTGATATTCTATTTTAGGCTGGATTACGACATTTATGTGCGTTGCCCAAGAAAGAGGAACATCCTACATGTATTATTAATCGTTGATGTTCCAAAGCAGTTTGCAACAAAATATATTTTTCACCTCTCCCTCTAGATAGATAGATAATTAGTTTCTGTTGATGATTACTGAATATAGATAAGTAACTATTGGCTACTAAAACAGCCTAGATTTAGATTTACAAGAGAAATAAGTCTGCAGACTCATTGTGTTCTTCCATGAGACCCCTGGTAGCCCCGCAGGTGCCAGAAAGCAGCTCAGATGTGTTGGGGGCACCAAGAACACATGATATGTGAAATTCTTTACATCCATAATGATTGAAATAAAAATGTTATTCCACTTATTGAGTAATGTCTTCCAAGCACCACTGTGTTACTGGGGCAATTAGATAGGTTTGCCCATAGGTCAAGTTATTCTAATCAAAGTAACGTCATGGTGCGTGCGACATCGTCACGGGATGTCCATCATGGAGCTCATGAAAGACAGCGCTGATGAGACCCGGGGCTCTCTCTCCGCTGGGGGAGTGGTTTTATGAAGGGGTGGAGCTAGGTCTAGACAGCCTTAAGTGGGCGGGGACTCTGGGAAGTAGGAAGAAAGAGGCCAGGGAAAGACCAGAGAAACCCCTATCCAGAGAAACAAGGAAGTGGGGCTTTGCCCGGAGATCCCAGGTCAAACCCAGGTACGGTCATGTCCCCTTCCTGTTTTATTCAGTAACATAAATAGCTATTAATAGGCTAGAAATTACAGAAAAAGTCTTGGTAAAGACAAAACGTGGCCCTCTTTCCTCATTTGAAATGATAGTAAATATGTTGTTTAATTCTATTCCTTTTTATATTTTTTTTCCATGATTAAATATGGCATTCATCCGAAAATTCCTGTATTTCTTGTGGAATTAGACATTCAAAACACCAACCCAGGTCTTGTTTTGAGAGCTGTAAAAAATAGACATCAGAAGGTATGTTTGTACCACATTGTCTTGCTATGTGAAAAATTCCCTCCTGGCTAAAAACCTACAACAGGGAGGAGACGTGTCGACGAAAATAAAAGATTGGATTCAATATATTGTTCCATTTCTCAAAAGCTTTGCGTGAAAAATTCTTCACAACTGATGCGAATGATCAACTTCAATAACTTCCTGATCCCTCTTATTGTATCAGTCACATACTTGTCTGGGGCAGTTTTAAGTGTATATGTTTTGACCCTTTGGCTGGCAGAGGGTTAATCTTCCCCACACAAAAATATGCTAAAAAACAGGTCTCTTGTTTGCTAGGAGCGTTTTGACAAATTTTCTATAATCCATTGAAATATTTCGTTTTTTTCTAAATATAACCATAAAAAGTTGCTTAGCTAAGGCTAAGCCAAAAAAGTGGCAGACAAAAGTTATCAGGGTTTTTTTTTTACCAAGGCGGTCAAGTATTGAACATTATTTAGTTTTGTTTCCTTAACCATAATTCTCCTTTGTCATTTTCGTGCACCCACACAAATTCTAAATAGTTTAGGACAGATAGAGCTTTGTTATAAAACTATTTTTAGATGTATAGTCCAACATTTAGTATGAAAAATACATTAAAATAGTGAAAATATTTTATATATTTTTTAAAAACTCTTTTTATTTTAGTATTCAATTGTGAAAATGGTCCCCGAACCAGTTCAATGACCAAAATACCACAAAATATATTAGTGTAAGTGTCTTGAATTGGAATTTTTTTAAATGATTTTTGGAAGGAACGGGGCACAAAATAGAACACGCCTGTGTCTTTTTTTCAAATTAGAAATTCTAACATTTTGTTTTGTGACGCCTGTGTCTCGTTCGGGACTCTTTAGTAGCCAACCAGTTCAAAATACCCCCTGCAGTATACATTTTTTGGAAAGAAGACAACCCAGGGTATTTCACACGTTTCACACTTATCTTGCAACCATTTGGTCATTTGGTCACCAATGGCAGAGGGAGCCGTAACTTTCATTTTTGTTGCTTATTTTCCACCAACCCCTCCATGTTACTTGGGATTTTTTTTCACGGATTACATGTAACTGCAGAGAAACCATCGCGATGTATTCATCTGCATCTCCAGATTGCAGACGTACCCCAGGTTTCGGAAATCTACAGGGCGCACTATATGACGCGCTCATTTCACTGTGCAATAGAACACACAATAGAGCAAGGTGAGCACACAGAATACAAAGAGTTAAATGATAATACACTATACCAACATAATTTAGGTATAAAACATACGTTTACACAAGTATGCCAGCCTTTTGCTGTGGATGATGGGACTATTTTGGGCATACAGAAAAGCTGGTTTCACCATTTAGAAGCCCTCCCTGATGTCCTCACCATTACAAAGGCTTTCAATACGTTAATAGAAGAGCGATAGCTAATTTGGAAAAGATAATCATGCAGATCCCGAGAAGACGATGGCTGTCCCCATGGTGTACGCATGCAGTGGGTTTCTATAACTATTAATTTTGCTTCCTTTAATCTTTACTGTAGAATGCTGGGCTTGAGAAAAGTAGCTTCATGTGTTAACTATCTATTCAAGTGATCTACAGTGCTGTGAAAAAGTATTTGCCCCTTTCCTGATTTCTTCTATTCTTGCATATTTGTCACATTTAAATGTTTCATATCATCCAACTAATTTTAATATAAGACAAAGACAATGTGACTCGACACAAAGTGGAGTTTTTTTAACCCCTTCTCGTCCGGTGACGTACCAGGTACGTCATGCCCAAGTGGGCTCAATGGTTCTGTGACGTAAAGGCAAAAAAAAATGCACCACGTCCCCAATTGTGGTGATTGTAGAGGCACTGCTGCTGCTGTCTGCCCAGGTGTCTAGGTAGACCAGCACAGCCACCCCAAGCTCCCTACCCCGAGCTCCTACAAGAGCTATTTTACAGACTCAACATGCAATCACTGGTAAACCTGGGGGTAATTATTATTTAAAAAGAAAGCCCTTCTTGTGCTGAAAAAAAAACAATATATCATGTGTGGGGGTGCACTAAATGAGTTAGTGGGCAATCACAGTTAAATAAAGATATAGTAAAAGCACAAAAATTGCACGGGTCGTGAAGGGGTTAAATGATCATTTCATGTATAGAAGTAAAAAGTTATCCAGCTCTGCCTGGCCCTATGTGGAAAAAAAAGTAATTGCCTTAGTTACTAAATCAGTCAATTAACCAAATATAATTGCTAATTGGGTTGAAATTCACTAGACACACCAGGCATCATTACTGCAAACCGTGTTTAATCTAAAAATCAGTTAAATTGAACCTGTCTTGCAGAGTGAAGCAGGCTAAAAGGTCTCAAAAAGCAGCACATGATGCTGCGATCTAAAGAAATTCAAGATATCTATCAGTCTGGAAAGGGTTACAAAGCCATTCCAAGGCTCTGGTACTCCAGGGAACCTTCGTAAGACCCATTATCTGCAAATGGAGAAAACTTGGAACAGTGGTGAACCTTCCGAGGAGTGGCCGCCTTCCTAAATTCCTCCAAGAGGGCATCACTGACTTATCCAGGAGGTCACGATACTAACAGATAAAGGACTACAGGCCCCACAGTCAAGGCCAGTGGTCACAATTCCACAATAAGAACCAGACTCTGCAAATATATAATATACGCCTGTGTGTGCGATCTCATCTGCTTCATAGTGTGGCCCTGAATGGCAGAAATGAAATGTGGGCACCCTAGCGGCACAATCACTTATTAGGTTTAAGGGGCAATCACATGGGTGATATAGGTTTTGATTAACCCTTTACCTTCATTAAAACTGCGTTGAGTGTTGACTCGCATTATCTTTGTCTTATATTAAAATGACTTGGATGATCTGAAACATTAAAATGCAACAAATAACCAAAAAAACAGAAGAAAAAGGCAAATACTTTTTCCCAGCGCTGTAGTTCTGGGCACAGGTGCCTCCTTGCTGGAAGACTTTCCTATGGGTGTATATTCTGACATTGGTGAATTTCCCAATCACGTTCCATACCAAAACATCCCAACATGCATGCATTATTTGATGTAAATACGACTATTAAGCTAAGGAGAAGATTTTTTTTCAGATTTTTAAGATTTGAAAAAAAAAAAAACAGTTTTTCATTGGCGTGCATAGACATAAGAATACCGTCTATTATAGATATAAATCACAATTAATGTCACTTAAATGTCATTTAAAGATCCCTTATGGGGAAAGTCTAACTAGATGCACATTATTAGTCAGTAGAGAAATGGCCAAATTAATCCCAGGCTCCACGCTGTCTGCCTACTGTATGCTAAACTCAGAGTGTAAGGTTTCATGTCTGACACGCAATCCCTTATTACGTCCATAAAGCCTTTCATCGGGCGCATGGAGCACACTTATTCCTCTGCCGGATTTACTCGGTAATCAAATACTTCGGCCGAATACACGGCGCGGCTCACCAGAACCCGTCTAATGCATTAGGGCACCATTCAGGGATACGATTCTGTTTTAAGTCAGGTGCGACAAGGATTGGGGTTTAGTGAGGATTTTCTAAAGCGGAAAACTATAATAAATATAAATATAAAAACATTTTATCTATAGGTTTTCAGATGAAACCTTCGGAAAAGTAAAGATCAGCCGATGGTCTCCTTTACCTGTTGGCTGCTATAGACTAGATCCATTTTTAATATATTTTTTTTATATTTTTATTTCTTTTTTGAGTGCGTGTTTTTTAGGAATGAAAAAAATTAATTCGTTAAGATTTTTTTTTCCATGTGTGTTTAATCCATTGCACTTCTTATAAATTAGCTAAACGCCAGGCTTCCTTATTATAATAGATCTCCACGCTCTGTGACTCATTCTGAAGTTCCCAGGGGGTAGCCGGCCCGGGTCGAAGCGGGGGTCATCTGAAAATGAGTGTGGGAAAACTTCGCAGAAGGGGAAAAAAAACGGCCTCGCGTTTTCTTTACACGTCAGCGTAATCCTGTGCTTATGCGAGGCGGTTTATAATGAATAAAAAACTCGTTCTGCCATTTCATTGGGTGACATGATTTAAGGAACAGGTCATTCTAAATGTAAACATTTATTTAAATGGGGAAGTCTGTGGCATGTCACGGCCCGAAGGCTGGTCTCGTCTGTCTTGCTAAACGTTCTTAACCGTGACCTCTAAGCTAATTTTTCTGCCCCTTCTACCAGTTTCGCAAAGAAAAAAAAAATCTGGAGCTGATTAATTAAAGCAGATACATTTTTACCAATCAGGTTTTAGATTAGAGGAAAACACTTTGGAACGCTCACCGATACACAGGTACGAAGTCCTTACCTTTCTTAAAAGATATGTTATTCAAATTCCGCTTATGGCTTTAAGAAGGCTGGGGAAACAAAATTTGGGATTTGGGGTTGAAAGCCCAGGTGGCCATTATGATCATCACTAGCCCACAAGATCAAGTAAATAGTTAACGCTGCTTTCCATTGTGTTGCTGGCCTGAGTGTGATGGGAGTTGCACAAAACCGTTACCAAGGTGCCAAAGGTTTCTTGCCCTTGATCTCGTCATTGGGAATTATATATTTAATGAGCCCTGCAAATCGTTATTGAGCTTAATGAACTCAAAATCCATCATGTAACTCGCCCCGTACCGCATTCCTGAAAGGATTTGTGTAATCTGTGCCTTCTTACACACAGCGAGGGAACACAGTAATGTATTCACATTACGCAGCCATGTAATCAGCATGCAGCATGCTTTTTAATGAACAAAATGCCCTGTTTTAGATCGATTTGTATTTTGACTTCATTTTTGTGTTTTTACTTGAAGAAAACGTATTCAGAGAGGAACCTAAAGTATGGCATGTATTGTACAAAAAGTGCAAATAATAGCAAGTCCTTCTACCTACATCATCACCTCGCTGTGTATTCAAGCAGAACTCGGCATATGATGTCATACATGTCTTCTTCGATACATCATGATATGGGTATACTACTGGAGTTATTATCCCATGTCTGGGGGGTCCAGAAGATGCGTAACCTGCAGAAAGAGAGAGGTGGTCTCAGTCTTGGAGGAGAGAAGAGAGAGGAGATGTGATAGAAACATTTAAATTACTTAAAGGGATTAAACACATTACAGGGGGGACGTTTATTTCAAAGGAGGAGAAATGATAGAACCAGATGTCATAATCTATAACTAAAGGGTCAGAGGGTTAGTAATGTTAGAAGAACGTTTTACTTTACTGAGAGGGTGGTAGATAAAATGAACAACCTCCCAGCAGAAGCAGTAGAGGCTATTACGGTGCGGGAATTTAAACATGCATGGGATAGACACATGGCTAGCGTGACTTTCAGAGGAGACCAACTGAAAGTTTGAGTCTTTTACATCAGGGAAAAATAGGCAGACCAAACGGACCAAAGAGGTATCTGTTGTCACAGTCTATGTGTCTGCCTCTGATCAGAGCAGCAGGGATAAAAGCTGCAAACCCGGGTCAAACTTTACTACCAAAATATAAATGTAGCAGTCTGTCTCTTGGCTTTTATGGGACGATTAGAGCAGACAGACCATACTACTTGTAGTAAAACTAATTGGTGGCAATGAATAATTGGAATATTTATGGGAGCTATATGGGTAATTTATCTTGGACCGATATTTTTTGGCTTTTTACTGGGTTGTTGTATATCATTCAGGAGACCAGACTGTTCTACTGAGCTCTGTTACATCGACGATAGAATGCAATAGAACCTTTGGGAGTCTTATATTTATGTTGGAAGGACTTCACAAACCCACCCAAAAGCTCTGCATTTTCAAGAGATGAATCCTTATTCATGTTAATATCGCCTCGAATCAGAATTATTATCTGCTCTTTGAATATAGGGTCAAAATTAACATTAATATCCTAGGTATCTGTAGAATTATCCTCAATAACCTGATATGACTATCTGGATTTGATAAGGATCCGCAGCTTGTCAAGAATGACTATGACGACTGGCCACGTGGCTGGCAAAAGACGGTTATTAAATGTATCCGCTGTGCTATATCAACTTAAATGTGCTAGCAAAGGCTAAGAGTTTCTGTGTATAATTACTTTGTGTAACTACCTTTCACTAAATGGCATTCATTTGTTACACCGAAGTCAGACTTCATCTGGTTTATATCACATTGTGACAATATGGGTCAGCGTATGATAACCAATTTTTTAATTGCAGTTTTGAGCAGTTTTTGCCTGTTTTTCCACCTGTGACACCCTAATAAATCATCTCAATGTCAATGTATGTATAAGTGCTTGTGTTAGCATGGACGTGTACGTGTAAGTGTTTGTGTGCTAGCATGGATGTGCATGTGTTTGTGTAAGTGGTGTTAGAGTGTGTGTTAGCATGAGTATATTAGTGCATTTTAGTGAGTATGTTAGTAAGTGTATGTTAGTGTGAGTATGTGTATGTGTGTTAGCGTGAGTGTGTACCTTTGTGTAAGCGTGTGCCACTGCATATGTTGGAGTGGCAAGGAAGCTGGGCCTTCTTTACCTAATGTATCTATTTGTCTAAATCTGTCAATTCTTGTTTTGTCAGACCCTTCAAGTGTACGGACTGTAAGAAGAATCGTTGGTGCGATATAAAATGGAGATCATAATAATAGTGTAGATGAAGCAAGGCCATAAGATTGTATTGTATTCATTAGATAGACAATGGCTCGCGAAGATGTGGCAGTTTAATCACCAGTTTAACAAAAGCATAGATTAAACAATAAATATCACCCAGAGATTTGGAGGCCGTGCTGTAATTGATGCCAGCATGTAGAAATGCCAGCGTGTCTCTTTCTCAAGGTGTTGAAATCCCAGAGCCGATAAGCTTTCCTATAATTTACCGTCACAGGGACTCTGTTCCTCCACCGCTACCGTTGACAGAAACATAGTGAGAATGATGTAACTGGCAGGCTTCCTTCTTTAGGGAAAGACCAGATATGGAGTCGGACAGACAGGACGTATGACTCACGCTGTCTTCTTACACCCTCCCAAAATCCGCGGGGACAAAGGCAGCTTTATGTTTATTTAGAAAATGATCTAATCCGCTTCCTCCCAGAATGGGCAAATCTTTCAACGGCAGAAGGTCACTGAAGTTCTCACACCATATTTGTTACATATTCAATAACCTCCAATTCACCGATAAAGGCTTCCATAGAATACAACGCTTCATTAAAGAACGGCTGATGAAAATATTAGACTGATACTCGTGAGGGGCTATATTACATACCGGAGAAATCTATCACACATCATTGAACAGTAATTAAAGAAACAAATAAGAAAAAAACAGAAATCTTCAATGGGCGCACCTTTATGTGATAGTTGAACTTATTGCTGGTATTTTCTCCTAATGCACTCTGCACCCTTTCTAGAAATAAAAAAAAACTATAAATCTATTAGATCAAGATCACTAAATGATATTTTCATTGCAATCTATTGGAATATCCCAATTCAATTACCGCGGCGGCGCGGTGAAGCGAGTGCCGTGAAGAGCCTAGTGGGGCCATGTCCCTGCAGGAAAGTGTATACTGTGGTGTCATAGTCAGTATGTGTAAATGTATAGTGCTGGAGTCAGTGTGTGTCTACTATAGAGTCAGTGTGTATATGTATAGTAATAGAGTCGGTGTGTGCGTGTAAATGTATAGTGCCAGTCAGTATGTCTACTGTATCATAGTCCTACAGTGTGTATATGCACATAGTGTTATGGTGTTAGTGTGTGTAAGTGTAAGAATAATGGGTTAGTTTAATTGTGTAGTACTGTACAAAGGTGTGTTTTATGTCGTGCTGCCCCAACAAACATCCTTTAACTGCAGACCAGGGGTAAATATATGAAAATAAAATATGGGTGAAGAAACAAAAGTGGGCTCCTAATTTTATTGGATCCAAACCCAATTTGGTTAATCCAGTCCTGTAGGCCATATTCAGCCACAGGCAGACATACATAGTCTCATGGATATTTCCATTTATCAGATTTCTGTTTTTAGTAATCAGAGGGAGCACTCCATACCCCCCAGAATAGTCTTATCATAGAAACCACTCTCTTTATTTGTTGTGCAGGAAACAAAGGGAGGATTGAGACCGGGGAACATGACTGATCCATGTTGGCACTGATTTTCTGATGCTTTTGGCAAACTAATAAAAGATACAAATGAGCCCCAGGAGACTAGGATTTAGCCTCACAATGTTAGCATGGACAGACAATAACATAACCGTGCCTGGCAGAGAAAGCTTTGTACTGTTCACTTCTAATTTATCTGACTCTCAAAAGGTACACAGAACATGTTATATGCCACATTCCACTTTCATAGCTTCCAACAGTCCCGAATTTGACAATCTCGGTTGTCAGAGCAACTCATTTATGCGTTGTAACTGTTGGCAGCATGGGCATACAAAGTGCCCAAATAGGGCCCAATGCATGCAGGGAAAAGACAAGGAGAAGGAGCTTTCCGTGGATGGAACGCCCATCTACATCAGTGCTCCACTGGCATAATGTCATCCATGTACTGCCCCGCTGTGGGATTCTGTATGTAAGCAGCTGTATCTTTGGCAAAACCCAACTATAAAACCTCTACATCAGTTGAAGGCCCTCTTCTCAAGGCTTCCCTCGGGTGCCGCTTTGCCAGAGACCAGCCATTGCTAATTTTCCAATTTCCCCAATGCCTTTGGCTGCAGCCCCCAAGCCCTGCTTGGAAACCCCAACGAAAAAAGCTAATTCGCTAATTAGGCCACATAATGTTTTAAAGTAGACATGTTCCCAGGAATAAACTTTATAAGTCAACAGGATATGAAAGCTGCCTCTATGTTAAAATATTTTAAACACAGTATTGCAGTTTTTTAAATATCAGTTTTGGGTACTTTTGGGACATTTTTTTCTTAAACACCTCCTGTTGCTCTCTTCTTTCCCATAGACAGCCCTTACTTTCTTTTGATCAATGTCAATGTGTTTTATAGCGTGACAGCTCCACTAAATACATTTGGACCTCTCAAAATCCCAGACCGGATTTCCTCTTGCCTCTGGATCCAGTTTGCAGATGGAAAATTTCATTGGTATCTGATGATCTATATTTACGATATTCAGGGCTTTTTTAAAGAAACTCACATTTTACTATTATTCAAAACAGCTGGTAAATATCAAAAGGGATATTATAAAATATATTTCCTTTTGGGCTTTTAATTGATCTCTCTCTATGAGCAGGCACGTAAGTACATGACCTCCATATGTACAACATGCGTCACGATGGTCTGTTTATCCCACTGGGACAGATAAAGTAAACTACTTTGCCAGTGATAACAGAAGCAACGTTAAAGGAAGAAAATACTAAATTATTACGGTATTTACGATAGGACGGGGAAATAAATATAACATGCAAAATAAAAAGTAAAGTACAATTCAAAATTCATTTTAGATTATTTATTCAAAGCATTTTAATATATTATTCTTATTGTTTTTGTAATTTACATAGAAAAAAATGTTCCTGAGTATGCTTAAGCTATATCAACTCGTTCCTACATTATGTAGCTTAAATGTAGTTATTTGATTAATAGTTTTATGGTTTATTACTATTCTAACAAATATAAATCAACAAAACCATTTGGTCTATCAATCTGACCAATAAAAAGCGCATTGGGGAACTTTCACCACTAGATGGCAGTACTACTTTCTAAAGGTCAATGTAGCTTGACAGAGGAAGGTACTTTGGAGGTGATGCTCATATGGTACATTAACAAAGAACGCACAGGTGCCGCACCGGATCCAGGTCCCCTGCAGCTGCGGGGGATCTGGATCTTAGTCTCATAGTCAGACCTATTTGAGGTCTGATTATAAGACGACCCCGATTATAAGACGAAGGGTATTTTTCAGAGCATTTGCTCTGAAAAAAACCTCGTCTTATAATCGAGCAAATGCGGTATTGACTGCGGTGGTTATTTTGAGGGGATGATACTTGTTTCTGTTCATAACAATCCACATTTCTTTGTACTGAATCTCAGCATTTCTACTATTCAGGATGGAATTCATGGAAAAGCAAAGAGAACATTAAGTACATACAAGAAGTTTAAGGAAAATACTATCCTTTGTTGACTCCACCAGCAGCTAGATTAATCCTGGGAACAAAAACTATTAAAAAGTCAATTCCTGAGCTTTACAGCCCTTACTGTAAATTATACTTCCGTCGGACTTGATGTTTATTGTGTGATGCCAACATCTTAAAAAGATTTAGAATATGAGCAGAATAATTTAGACACAATATACATGATTCTATGCAAAATTGATACAGAATAACTGTAGCCCCATCCATTTTACTCATGTCCTTCAGCTTTGTGCAGGTTAACCTTGTCTATGTAGACAATCGTCTGATAGATGATCCAAGTATTTATGTGTCACAAAGGCTCAGGGATTACAACATATGGATTATTATTTATTGTTTTATATAGCGCCAAATTCCGTAGCGGTGTACAATGGGTAGACAGGACATAAGAAGTAGTATGTTCCATAACAATTTGATTTACAGAGACAACAGGTGAGGGGGCCCTGCTCAAAACAGCTTACAATCTAGAGGATTTCCCTCGTCATCTGGCAACAGGACTCAATAAATAGCACAAAATGCCTTGCATGACTAAGAGTAGGGAGATGTTAAGACAGTGGGGACAAGTAAAGTGACCCAACATGAAGGTTTCATAAAGACTGAGCAATCGCAACAAGATTATGAAAAGGGGAAATCCAGAGTTTTAACAAAGGAAAAGATTGGCAAATACTATTTAAAAGAACCTAAATGAAAATAATAGAGCTTACAAGTAGACCAGAACATGTAAACAATAAGTGGAAACTGAGTGATGGAAGGAGGGAGGCTACCGCTTGTCTTCTGCTGGCCAGCCCTGGTATCACACAAAGCAGACACATAAATTATTTAATTCTGTGTGTCCTAAGGGGCACTAAAAAGCTTGCAAAACCTGAGTCATAGCTACTGAATTAAACGGAGAAGCTTCAGAGCAGCTCAGAGCAACTAGGTACTTGCAATTTCAGTACTTGCTGATTTGACGAAAGCTTTGGTTAATTCAGCCTATCCATGTTATATAGAGGTCTTAACAGAGACTCGGCTCTGCAGCTGAATGGAGTGCAGATGTGCCAAGAACGGCAGCTGCAAGGACTTTGGCCGGATCTAAGCTGGATTCTACTAAGTTTAATTGCCACATCAGGAGAGCCGCAAACAGCTCACATTAATGAATATCCAGTCTTAGATGTAGACGTCGACCAACTTCAACTTTAATGAATAGACCACAGTAGGTTAAAGCAGAGTGCATATTAGGACATATCATGAATACCGGTGCTATACTCCCTGGAAACCTTGTGTCCCAGCCGTATAGGAATCTCTGAATCAAATGATGTCCTTGCAGGAGGATTACTGTGACTTTCACCAGTGAACGGCTGACACCAACCCAAGCATTGGCACCCATTAATGACTGAGACAATCTAATATCCAAAAAAAACTTAGTCTGTTCACGCTGCACTTCCTAGGACAGATAGGGAACGTGTGGGTTTTATTTGGGACAAACAGACCTTAGCATCCTTATCTGACGTGTTTCAGCCTTGCCGTAATCCAACACTTGCATGAAAACCTGTCAAGGTCCAGCGCGAGGATTAAGGGTCTTTTAAAACTGGTCAGCAATAAAGCTGCGGAAATGTAGGGTGGCACAAGACGCGATCTGTGTACAAGAAAATGTGACGGACATGGAGCTGAGATCGAGTCCCCATCCCAGACCGAGGCAATTAAATGATTTAGAAAAGCAGTTCTCCTTGAGGCAGTCACATTGGAATGGCTTCCAGGTGTCGGAGATGGGGCTTTGATTTAAGTCTCCACAAAGCACTTCAATCTTATTTCCAGCCGCGTTAAAAGCTTCTCCCTCCAAGCCATTCAGAACTCAGTTCTTCACAAAAAAGTACTTTGGTTCTTCTATTCCAGACCCAACTTTATGTGCCAAAATATGACATTTTTCTGTCCCACCCACTGTGAAACCCTTGGGATTTCCACTATTATTTTTCCAGAAAGGAGTTAGCTGCATCCCGTCCTAGGGCAGGAACAGGGAGGTGGACTCGGCCAGGAACTGATTCAAACGAAATTATTAGTCACAATTTAAAAACACTCGACAAAAACTAGATACCTGCAGACACATACCCCACAAAATGCCAGCAACATACGTTCACATCCACCATAAGCCTGCAAGGCTGCCATCGGGAGGGGCAATGGTTACAGTTGAAAGGGGCCAGCTGTCCTAGGGGCCTGCTTGGGAAGACAAAGTCTCCTTCTGTTTAAAAAACAAAATGTCTATCAGTGCCCTGACATTGTCTGTGCCATCTTTTACCACCAAACAGCTTGTCGGTGCCTCAAACCAAACAGCCTGCCTGTGTCATTTTGCCCTAAAACAGCTGTTTAATTATGCCCTCAAACATCCTGCCTGTGCCACCTTTGTCACCAAATAAAGATAAGTAGAAGAGAAAATCTTGTAAGGGACCCCAAAATGTCTGATGGTGGCCCTGTTGATCGGCCACATTCTCTATAAGCCCAGCCATCCATAAATGGGTTTTGTGTCATGATGAGAGCTGACATGGAGCTACGTTGTAAGTTCCAATGCTAATGTATTTTTTATTTTTGCACGTGTCTAGTGTGTGATTTTCAGCCATTCTGTCTGGTATACTTGAAAATAAAAAAAAATAAAAAATAAATCTTAAAATAATGTATTATCTAAAAACACTTCAGATAATGGTTTCTTCGTGTTTTGGAGGGACATGTGTTTACTTAACAAAATACTATTTCTTTTGCAGACAAAACAATTGCATACATACTCGGCCGACACTATTTTGAAAGCACCTAATCAGGAAGCCTGCACCCTTCAAGAAAACTAATGTCCTGTCACCGCAAACATCCAACTCCCACTCTATTGCATGCAGACAGACAAAAACATTTGTGTACTTTATGGTTCCGTTAATGCAATTTAGTTAAAATACTTTCATTCTAAGTATGCATGTCCTCTCACTCACAGCATATTGTGTTATTGAGTGTTCTGTAGGATAACACTCCTATGCACCATTATCTTACATGGATATAGATAAGTACATTTAAAGTGGGCCTGTCATCCTCAAAAGTGTGGCTGACAAGGTCCACTACAGGTAATTATTAATTTGTCCTATTCATATTTTTTTTTCCAGAATATTTGTCACGTGCCTTAAATGATTCTTGTACGCCCCTGTGTCACCGCCATGGCAAACTGAGAGGATGTCACCCTCACTCATGCTAACTATGCTTTTGGCCATTGAGCCATTCCCAATCTTCTTCAAAAAGGTTTGGTTCCTCAAGCTACAGATACACTGCAGCAGCTACAACTAAAACTACCCCAAAGAAAATATAAGGACCATGCTGACTGACATCGTGTCTCTAGCCCTCAGTACCAAGTTTGGCTTTAGTCCCAAATATTTGGGTCCCTTCACCATCTCTGCTATCAATAATTCAGTGGTGCATACACCCAGCATTCTACCTCTCTTTCCTTAAGCCATGGATACCCCATACGAGTTCCAGACCCATCTCATCGCCTCTTACTCCTATCCTTGGTGATGACGAGGAATTTGAGGGGCAGGAGATATTAGATTCCCGGTTTCTACAAGAAAAGTTTTAGTCCCTAGGAGTTGTGCTAAACTAACTCATTTTTTGGCACTACTCCTTTTTTTGCACACACAAAACATGAATTTGACCTTGGTTTTGTACACATATTCATATTTACTTGATGGCAAGTTCCAGACCTTTATATTAAATATTTGACTCTGTACTTGAGTGTTCACCGCTGGCTCAGCATTCTACGTAGTTCAATCCATAAGTTCCAATTCTTGCAATTTCCTTGGACAGAAGTAAAAAGGCCAAAGGTCAAATGGTTTTTGATAAATCACTCACGTTCATAGTTAATTGTCCAAAAAGTACTTGCAGGCCAAACATATTTTACTAGTCGCTCTGGCTTCTCATTTATAGAAAAATCCCCTGATTGTTCTGGAATGTCTCCAAAATTCCATACATTCTTCCCCTAATTGCAAGAATCTCTATAGAGGGATTTTTTTTCCAAAACAGAGCAAAAGAAGGAAGCCACTGATGGACCCCAATTACTATTGTTCTCCTAAACTAAAATACTGCTGAAGCAGACACTTCCTTGTAAACATGTGTTAAACTGTTGCCGGTGTGTGATATTTGTTTTTTAAAATAAAGCTTTTGTATTCGAGAATAATAATTAACGGCAACAAAATCATTTTTAAAAAAGTCTAGTATACACTAACGATTTATATTTTTTATTTTTAACTTTTTAATTACATGTCACTAAATTCAGCAAATGTTATGCTCTCAACGTGTCTGCCCAACGAAGATAGAACCATACAGTGGGTGTTAAATAGCAAAAATATCACTTATTAAATGAATGGGAAACCAAAAAAGCTTAATTTGTATGGGGCTTCCCCACCAAAGCGGGAGTCCCATACGGATCAGGTGGTAGCATCCAATTGTCACCATAGAAACCATAGTGTGTAGGAGAGAACATGAAATAATAGAGGACATGTTACAATTTATATCAGTCTATGTAATAAGATATTTGTGGTATTAAGTATTACCAGTGTCCAAATATTGTTGCTGATTTCCAGTCGCAAGCTCCACGTATACGGTATGTAATTAGAATATGTGTAGCCACCACGTTCCTCCATGATACCTTCAAAACTCACAAAAATGTTCTTTCTTCTGTTATCAGCAATTCTTAAATAATTGGGAGATAATCCAATCATAATAATAAACAAACATTCCGATGGTGTCACTATTGTTTTAAGAGAAACCAATCAGGGATAGGCCTGGTGTCCTTAGAAGGGCACCAGTGTTTGCAGTGTTTGTGGAAAGGTTTTTGAAGGTCCATAGAAGGTCCACCGCAGACCATCCAGTAAATGTCCACCACGAGCAATGTTGAGGCCACAAGGCTAAGAGGAAATGGACAAGTTTCAATTTGACAATGATTGGGGTCAGTGGGAAGGTTGGACATGAAGGAGAGGGCAAGATAGTTCCTAAAGACCCCCCACCTTGCCTGGTTGCTGAATACTGAGTGATGCTACAGCTTGGCGGGATCACTTAGGATAGTATAGTAGTCTTTCAAAAATGGTTTCCTGTAACCGGTTGTGTACCTCTTGAAGGGGTGAAGTTTAAGCTTTCAAATATTTTCCCCAGCACAGATGTCAAGCTCACAGGCCTGTAATTACCTGATTTTTATTAAATTTTAGCTGTTCTTGGGGGCCACTTACTTGGAGAAAATCAGGCCCAAGAAAACCAAGCCTGATCCAACGGCAAGGAAGACCAGGGAGCATAAATACTAGAAATAAGATTTGTGGCTAAGTGTAGTGCTTAACTGAGACATTTTATTTGATTTTTTTACCTATTTATAACTATTTAAGGCCTTTAAAATAAATAAATACCCAGCAAACATTAGGTAGTTGTCTTAAAACATTTATTTCTACGCCTGCCCAGCATTCTTAAAAGAAATGTCCTATTGTATGTCCAGACCTTCTAGTTCCTAAATTTAAATGGCCGCCCTATAAAAACGTCTTTTAAATAATAAAAAGATATATATATTACGGTCGATCTGTGTCGGTTCATATAATGGGGTGATTGATTAGATGTTTAAAAAAAATAATACATTAAGCTTTTCACACCCCTATGTTCAACACGGAGTTCATGTTCAAAGCTAATTATTTCTATATTTTTTGATATTATATATCGACCCTCTCTGTTTTTTCCGTGTAACTGGGAGTAATTCAACAGGAATAGACTTGACAGTGAAGAAAATGGTTTGCCTGGGGCGGAAAAAAATGATGATTGTTTATGATGAGATGAAGATATTTTAGGAATGCAGTTATCTTAGGCTCCTACGCAGGAACGCCTTACTCTGCGCGTTGCCTTCTTTCCATGTTTCTAATGAAATGTGACCACTGAAATTATCCATGGTATTTAAAAACGTGTTAATTTCCATGTGTGGGAGATATACAGAAAATGGCAGAAGAATGGAAGATCCTTATCCATATAAGAACAATAACAATAAGGAAGGGGTGGGCTAGGAACAGCGGATGCGGGTATCATTTATAAAGGGATGTGAATATGCTGGGCGGGGCTAAAAGCAAGGTGCACTATGATTGGTGCTCCACTCCAATCCAAGGCTGTGCTGGGGAGTGTAATGTGGCGAAAGGTGAGGGCTGCCAGATAGTGTTGTGTGAGAAAAAAATGGCTGCCAGATGGTGGCTTGTATTGCTTGTTCAATTGCATAAAATGTATGTATGGGGTACAACGGAGGTTTTCCCAGGACTACATGATAATTATACAATGAGCAGGTTTATAATAAAGTAGTGGCAACTTAAAGGGGCGGAACAATCATGTGAACCATGTTATACACATAAAGAAGGTTTTCATATGCAAGTGGAACAGCCTCCCAGCAGAAGTAACCACTGACTGTAAACACGGTTACATAGACTTATTTAGTGATAGATCCACTTTAAATCTGACAAGAAGTGGGCAGGTGAGCCATGATTTGTTAGGTACATAATACGGCGCAGAAATATTCTCAAAATTACTTAAAACGTGGTGGTGTCAAAAAGGGCCAAGTCTGCTTCATGAGTACTTCGCCCATAATAATTAGAATAACTATTCCAAAATGCCATTTTTTTTATATTTTATTATGTTTTTTCATATGTAAATATTTGTGGCAGTACTTGACTTTCAAAATGCTCATGGCACATCCTGTATTTGTGTTTTCCTTAACGGTACGGACAGCGCTCCGTTTTGTTGACGTTTCTGGAATCGGCTGTCCCCGAACGTATAGATCATATCCAGACTATGTAACATAGCGCCTTTTATCTCGTGTTTTGATTAAATGAAAAATGAAACAAAAAACACACTCCTAGAAGCTGACATGTTAAAAGATATTGAATTTCCTTCGAAGACAACAATACGTCTAGCTGGACAGGAAGTGTGGCTAAATTCCAAACTTAAAGGATTCCGAGAAATGTATATCGCTAAAAAGAAAATATTTTGCACCATTTTGATTAGCTATTGTTTACTGGCACTAATAGATATAGGTCCGGGGAGTCAAAATATGACCCTTTACCTAGTTTTTCCGATGTGTGTTTACTTTTTATTGTTTTAGTTTCAGCAGAAAACATACGAGTTTCTGGGATAATAAGGCATTTTTAGCGGCTCTATAGGAGGCAGTGGGTGTGGTTTAGCTGTAGCTCCACCTACTGTTGTTTGCGCATATTTTCACCAAGCTTTTCCCAGTATTCCCACCATATGTACTGGGTTTATGGGGAGCCAGCAGATTATACACCTAGACTGTAAATTAAAGATTGCACAGAAAACCTCTTTGTGTCCCCAAATATCACAGCACAACTGGTATTACCGGTATTTTTATTGTTATTTATAGCAGCGCTGTATAATGTGTGTTCTTAACCCCTTAAGGGCAATGGACGATCCCTAAACCCATTGAAAATAATGCATTTTGAGCCCGTACATGTATGGGCTTTGTCATTAAGGGGTTAATGTTGATTTTATATAGCGCCCTCATATTCTACAGCGTTGTATATATAGCGCCCTCATATTCTACAGCGTTGTACAATGTATGTTATTAATATTGATTTTATATAGCCCCCTCATATTCCGCAGCGCTGTACAATGTGTGTAATTAATATTGATTTTATATAGCACCTAAATATTCCACATCGCTGTACGATGTATGTAATTAATATTGATTTTATATAGCGCCCTCATATTCTGCAGCGCTGTACAATGTGTGTTATTAATATTGATTTTAAATAGCGCCATCATATTCTGCAGCGCTGTACAAAGGGTAAACAAGTACTGCATAACATAAACAGTTCAGATATACAAAAAAATAGGTGACCAGGGCCCTGCTCATACCATCTTACAATCCGTAAGTTCTACAGAGAAGACTAATGGAAAAAATAGAAGACTGTTTTAATATAAAAGACCAAAAAAAAATCTACTCTCTGATTCTGCATCAGTTACAAAAATCTAAATATTGGCCAGAAAATATTTCCTTTTAATATTTGTCTTCCTGTTTTTAGTAGACAATCGATTCATTTTACATGTTGTCACTCGTATGCCGCTGCAAATCTACACAAGCGCAAAGGGCCCTATTTATTGACCGACATATGGGGTTATGTATGAAAAGCGGTCATATCGCCATAGCAACCAATAGAATTTTTTACAGCTAAATGGTCCACTCCATTGGTTGCTTCAGCAGAAAGACAGACTGGATTCATTTTTACACCATAGCCGATATGTTCTCATATTGTCATGAACCTGGTAAGCAGGTCGGGTAGGAGCCCAGTCGCAGGGGATACGAGGGGTTCTGTCTGTACCCCACGATGCATGACGGCTAGAGGGATGATACAGACAGGCGCAATGAAACACAGCACAGACAGAAGGTGACAGGAACAACAAGCGCATGCGGTAAGCCTCTAGGCAGGAAGCCCACTGGCAGGGCGGACGGCAGGATCAACAAAGGGTCAGGTACAGGGCCAAAGCCGAGCGGTCCAAACACGTTAATGCAAAGGCCCTGACTGAAGGGCAGGTTTATATTGGCCGGGTTCCACTCAGGTAATCCGACTCCGACGCTGTCCCAAGCAATCAATAACTGGTGCTCCAGAGAAGGAAGAGCCGCCACCAGTGTGTGCAGACACACGACAGCAAAATAATTCGCACATGGTCTGGGCTAGCTGGATGGAATCCTGACAGTTATGGAGCAATTGCCATGGCACCCATTAAGGGGTCCCTGCAGACTGTATTCTTGATCTGTTCTTTGTGTATACAGATCATAGCGTTCCATTTGCTAAAAAAATTGTCCATGTATGGTTAGGGTGCCAATGCATCATTAACCCTTTATACCCTCCGTGTCTTTAGCATTTCTGTGGCTGTGCTGTTCTAACATTCAGATGTCGGGGTACACCGCGCACATCCCTTCTCTATAGCAAATACATCAAGATGATTGTGATCGGGTTCTAATGTAGATCCATTCCCCAGCCTGTCCGCAACTCAGCCCTGTAACTCAATTTAGAGCCCGAGATTGTACATGGAACGCGTCCTAATTCAATGAGAATTATGTATGATTTACTGTAGAATATTAGGAGTTTTTTAACCCTGTAAACCCAATGGTTGCTGTTGGATCTACTCACCTAGCCTATTTTGCTCTTGGTGTCTAGTAGGGTTACCATAGGTTTCATCTGGGAAGTAAGATCTGTGCACCAAATATCTCCTTTTACCCTAAAATGAGCTGTAGACCCCATAACCCAATTTTTACATGAGTCTGCACACCTCCTCAGGCCTCCTCGTATTCATGCTTTGGGGTGCACTGGCCCTCCATTCACTTCTATCCATACACTTTAACCCTTTAACCAGGGATGGTGGGGAGCCATGATATTAATGTAGCCCTGCAGCATTTCAATTCAACCACATTTTTAAAAAAAACCACCGGGTTCCCCCTAACCTACTACCATTTCTATTTTTGCAATCTTCCCCGATCAGTATAAAAAGTCATAAATGTTATTTTAGCATCTTTACACTTAACTGAGTATTTTATTTCTAAGTAAGTCATAAAAGATCAATCATGATTTTTTTACTAACCCAGAATATGTTCAGCTAACAATTACTGCTATACAACACAATTAATTATTAAAAGGGAAGCAGCGATAGAGGATACGGTGTAGACCACCATGACTACCCGGGACGGGGGTATAGACCACACACACACCTAGAATACAAAAGTTCTGTTAACGGTAAATGAAGATTCTGTGATACGACCAAACACTTTATAGCAAGATCATTACACCCTTCACTGGCACATCACAAAGGCTTCAGAAGCCTGATTACATGTCTGGGCCAAATTGCTAAAGCAGAATTAAAAGACCTACGGTGAAGCGTGAAAATCTAATTAAATCAAAAAGTATTAATTAGAAATCACCAGTGGAAAAAAAATTAATGTATTGGATACTTTCTGGGATATCAGGAACAGGGTTGGAATCCTACTGTAGTTTTTATTTAGTGTAATTTATTAAAAATTATTTAGAAAAAAATAAGAAATCACTTTTCCCAATTCAAATGCTAAGTAAAACCCATGTCGTGGTGTTTACAGAAACCCCCCCCAAATAATAAATAAAATGAAAAATGTGTTCAGTGACATATTCTTGCTTAGGCTTAGCATGTTAGACACATGGCAAATCCTGCCATCGGTCAGATTCATGTCATCAGGTGGCCGCTGGCCTTAAAGTGCCACCCAGACCTTGCCAGTCCGGCCCTGCTCTTAACTTACTGCTTCCTTTTTGATGTGGCTAGTTTTTTATCTTTCACTGGGATAGTAAAAAAAACAAAACAGTAAAACCAATGAAAAAATCCTTTTTTTTTAAATTAAATATTTATAAGGGATATTTACGAAGCTTTTCCATATTCTATATTTTCTTTTTTATTTATTTCACTTTAAGCATGTTAAAATCGGCTTACTACAAGTGCAGAATAAAACTATTAAAAAAGTTAAAAAAAAGTAAAACTTCTCAACCAACTGCTTATTGAGCAACAAATTACCCAAATATATAATTATATAATTATTTTTGGCAATATTGTTTCCATTCTTGACTTACGTCCATCTATCACTAATCTGACAGCTAACACTAAATAATTATTATTTGAGAAGATAGAATGCATGGGCATGGCATACACGCTATTTTTTTAAAAAATGGTTATTTTGCGAAACGCGTCAAGTACTTAAACCCAGACCATCGGAGGCTCGCTTTTCATACGTTTTGATGAAGTTTTCCTTCAGTAAGGGGATTAACACAGTAAGGAATTTAAACAGGCATGGGATAGGCATATGGCTCCTCAAGATGAGACCAACGACTGATTAAGGTCTGAGCCTTTAAATCATGGAAATAATTGGCAGACTGGATATAATCGCCGTATTAAGCGTTTGCGCAAAACAAAAGAACGGTTCTCATCTTGCTGCTTTTAAGACCAGGGGCGGTTTGGAAGAAAGCCTGTAACACATGCCATTTCTGGTAGGACCTGTCATCGTATACTTAAGCTTGAGTTTACATTCGTATCTGTATTAAGATGAGTGATGGAGCCAACGCTACTATCCACGCTCGTTCTGAACATTTCACCTTGTCCTTGTATCACCTTTGTTAATACTTTTGTGCTTCCACTGAGGCTGGAATTCTTAAGATTCTTATGTTTAAGTGAATATTTGTTGATAATGTCTGCTTTGTCATTTTTAAAACGAGGAAAATGTGGCTAAAATTAGCTACATCCAAAGCATGGCTCATGTGTCTCGTATCCAAAGTGTAAAGTACCCCTAGGGTAAAAAGATGTATCTTAGATCAAGCATTGCTTCATATTCAGCTTTCACTTGTCTAGAAAATTTGAATAACGCATTTCACAAAATACAGAAGTGTGGAGCTCAGGAGAAATGCTTTGAGGTTCAGACTGGTCAGCTGGCACAGTGGGCAAATACCCGGTGGGGCGCTACATGACCATAGAAAGGTAGCGTCATCAGGTGGCCACTGGCCTTAAAGTGCCAGTGCCGCTTTGTGGTCACTAGTCCACTTAAGACGGGACGGCTGGCTACATTTAGCCCAGGAACAAGCTTAAAGCGGTCCATCAATGTCAGGAAAGATCTCCCATTGAAATCAATACTATAGGTTATTATTTTTATTAACCGGCCCAGTCTGCGGTTATTACTGTTGTACATGTGATACAGCGTGAGACCCCCGTATTGAAAGGGTTACTGTGTCATATCCTTGAGCTAGAATTTAATCAGCAGAGAGCTCAGCCGGACCTTAATGTCAGCAGGATTTTCAGGCACGGCAATTACTTAAGAGGGGAAGCTGCGGCCGATAAAGCATAGCATGCATGAGAAATGTCTTTTACGTCAACGCCTGAGTTCACTCCTAGTCCATCAGGACGCTTTCTCCATTCCTTGAAACGATCGGATCCAACATTTTGGGGAATATTTACTGAAGACAACTACAGCTGGATAAGACATTAATGCAAAAGGTGATGCATTTCTGGTGGTCATTTAATTACAGATGTCATAAAATAGGAAACAAACAATGTGTTTACAGGGAAAGGCACTGGAAGACCTTCTGCCGCTCTGTATCTCATCGTTCACTTAACTGAAATGTTGCTTGGGGATGGCGAGCTGCATGTGAGCTCACAAAGAATGTGAAGAGAGACAAATAATATGACATCACAACCGAATGGTGCTCACGTATTTACATACCTCCCAACAGTCACTCTGTGACCCCCACTACCATTCAAAAGTTTGGGGTCACCTAGGTATTCTCGTGGAAAGCACATTTCTAGCTGTAAGATAATTGCAAAAGGGATTTCTAATTATCAATAAGTCTTTTTAATGTTAAACTTGGATTAGAGGACACAGCATGCCATCTTCACTCTATCTTGACGCTTTCTCAATGTCTCCCTATCTTCTCCTCCGACCGATTCCAGGTCTACTTTCTTTTGTCTTCTTTGCATGTCTTGTTAAATGTATTGATTTATTTCAAGGAGATGCATGGCCATGGATATTTGTGGAAGGAAAGCAGCCAAGTGTGACTTTTTCCAATCAGAATCAAGCAATAAGCAGAAATATTACTAAACCGGATTAATGTCTGAAAAATAATGACTTGAAATGTGTGTTTAAACTGCCTCAAATAACTTATTTATGGCACATTCTGTGTAAAAGGTCGGCTCCAGCAAAATTAACTGCATGTGGCTCATACTTTATTATAGATCTGTACACAAAACAGGTACCGGTAGAAGGTCAGTAAATAAATGAAAGGCAATGAATTTTCAACATCAAAAACTTTTTAATCCAGATTGTTAGATTCCTGGGAAATCCCGAACATCTCCTGGAAAGGTTTAAGCGTGATTTACTGACCCATGAGAAGGCTTTGTTAGGAGATGTGCCTGTTTTTTTTTTCCTGCGTGATAAATGGGACAAAACGATCAATAAATCATACACACTGCGGTACCTGGAGTCCGTGTCGTTACATTCTCCGTACGTCGCCATTTTCATATATGTTCTAAATCTTGTTTATGTAATATATACACTATGTGGCCAAAAGTATGTGGACAGCCCTCCTAGTTATTCAGTGTAGGTGTTTCAGTCGCAACCCACTGCTAACAGGTTTATAAAATGAAGCCCATAGGCAGCCATCCCCACAGACAGACATTGGCGGTGGAATGGGTCGTACTGAAGAGTTCAGTGACTTTAAACATGGCGCTGACATAGAATGCCACAAGCAGTCAATGAAATTTCTGCCCCGCTAGATCTATTTTTATGAAGTGGAAGCATTTGGGAGTAACACAAAGCAGACTATTCTGAGTGCTGAAGCACATAAGATAGTTTGATGGACGAATCTGAGTTTGGCGGAAGCCAGGAGAACGATAACTACCCGAAATGCATAGTGCCTACTGTAGAGTTTGTTGAGGGAGGGATAATGGTCCGGGGCTCGAATGTAGAACGTGGGGACAGAGCTGACTCAAACATTCAACGACGTCGCCAAAAATACACACACACACACACACACCGGCATTTGGATTTAAACAATTATTATTAAAGTTTTCCCAAAATAACAATAGCAACGCATCCCGTGACCATTAATACTTTGTTATAAGTAATCCAGACTCATATAAAATAATTTACTACAATAACTGAAAAGCAGCCAGCCACCCACCAGAATCTCCGCTAGGTGCTCCCCCTCGTCCATCACATGCAGCCAAACGCCTTCTTATCAAGTGCCAACCCCCAGCCAGCCTTAAAGCTTGATGGGCACCGATAACCAACGTTAATACATAATAGGAGGGCTAGAGACCCAACTCAACTTATGTGCCACTTGCTTTCTTTCTCCTCTACTTATTTGCACCGCGTCTTGAATAGCCAAAGTAAACAGGTCAAGGCCGACCTCGTTGAAATACACCTCATCGCTGCGAAACAGGATACCCCTGACATTAACCACACACCTAGACACCCACTTATTTAACCTGATGCACAAGAGAGTCAGTGCCCACTGATTATGGGCTGAACCCACGTCGTCCACCCCCAGGTGAATAACTAGTAGGGCCGCGGGACCTAACAGCCTTGATAACGGCACCAAGTCCAGGAGGAGCTGGACCAAGCGCATCCCACCCCCCCAAACCACCTCACCTCTGGTTTATGCGGTTCCCGACTCAACCTTTCCTGCCTGGTCAAGCCTCTGCTTGTAGGAACGGCCAATGAGCTATACTTGGGGGCACCGGATCTGGAAAGAATAAAAAAACATTAACCTAGGGGCTCAAACCGAACATGGGACCAAGACCAAAAACCAGCGGGACTGCCACCGTCCGAAACGGTGCACTGACACGTCTGAAAGTGGCCAGCACCGCATGACTTTGGTCCGCTGATCAAGAACCCCTCTATGACTCTTCAAACAATGTCCACTCATCCCAGATCTTATATATATATATATATATAGTATATATATATATAGTATATAGCTATATATATACGCCAAAGAGCTTTGGATCAAATAAAAGCATAAAGAGATTTATTTATGATGAATATTATCATTCAATTCCCAATTTAAAAGCCTCTGGATGGCAGGCTGTTTATGGTTAACTGTTATCTCCAGTCATGGTAGCGGGTATTTTCCGCCTATAATTATCTTTTAACGGATGATTGTAGAATGAATGACATCATCGGAAGACTTAACCGAATTAGCAAAAGCATGGGATCCACGATGTAATTCTCAAGAAATGATGCGTGTCACTAAATGAGGTGCCAAAATGAAATTAAATGATTAAATTGGGGGAACTGTGGACAATATCACAATGTGCATTGTTTTCTTATTTTTTTTATTAGATGTATGCAGAATAACATGTAACAAAATGACACTGCTATAATATCATTAGGCAGAAAGGTAACATCCTCAGGAAATCTGTATTTAACTTTATTAGAGGAAGTCAGGTCATCGATTGGATTCTGCCCAAACTAATTTCTTTAAGTAAAAAAAACTCCATTCATAAAAAAAGTGTCGATGGGATAATGCTAAATGGCATATTTTTTTAATTATTATTATTTATATTTTATATAGAGCCATCATATTCCGCAGCGCTATATTTAAAGGTATGTTAAAATCTGGGTGGTTAGAGGCTCTTCAATACCCATTCTTCACTATTCAGTAATTTCTTTTATTTTGGGGACTTCATCTGAAGTCATTACCGGTTGAAATTTCGTTCATGCAGGAGTTACCTTGGAAACCTAGTGATTTCACCCCTTCCATGGGAAACCCTGCAAAAGCAAGGAATACCGAAGCTCAAGGCATCGCAAGTGGGTAGGTAACCTGGCTTTGAAGCATTTGACAAACGGATCAGAGTTTTTACTGGAGTTCTCAAGGGATTGGGAGTTTTCCTAATGAGGGAGGGAGGTTGTGGATAAATGGAACAGCCTCCCATCAGAAGTGGTAGAGGTTAATACAGTGAGGGAGTTTAAACATGCATGGGATAGGCATAAATCTATCCTAAATCTAAGATAAGACCAAATCCTGATTAAGATCAGAGTCTCTACATCAGGAAAAAACAGGCAAACTAGATTGGTTGAATGTTTTTTATCCACCACGAAATTCCATGGTTCTAATAAATGAATAGCTATTAGCTAATGCGATCCAAGGCTGTTTCTGAGGTTAAATGTACATCCCTGGGCTCAGAAAGGCTAATATTGGTATTGATTTCTATTGTTAACAGACATACCGTACTACTATTGCTTCACAAACCAAATTAAAAAGTAGCTAAAGTAGTGATGGAATATTTTTGTAATATATTATATATAACGTATTATATGTGAATAAATTCAATGTCTATTATGTAATGTGTAATGTAAGACTTAATATGGATAATATCAAGAGCTGCTAGGCCCTCCTAAATCTGCCCATTTTTCCCAATGTAAAGACTTAAAACTCAATCTGTGCTTGATTGATCTTAGATCCAGGAGCCATATGTCTACCCGTGCGTGTTTAAATTCCTCCACTATATTAGCCTCTACCACTTCTGCTGATAGCCTTTTCCACTTATCTACCATGCTCTCAGTAAAATTTTCTTATATTAAAAAATACCGAAACGTAGCCGGCAGGATTCGAACCTGCGCGGGGAAACCCCAATGGATTTCAAGTCCATCGCCTTAACCACTCGGCCACGGCTACTGCGGTTGAAGCTGATGGCAGAAAGACTAACTATATAAAAAAAGATACTCGCATGAGTATCTAAATAGTATCGTTAAATGATGGGGCGTGGATCCGAAAGCAATAAATGAATAAATACATAATTTATTTAAATTATTTAATTATTCATAATTATTATTCGTTTTGAACCTATGGTAAGAGACTAACATACATAAACCCAGCATTAAAGCCTGTATTGTTTTGTTGTCTAGCACACGTAGACAGTAGCCTAAAAAGCGAGCAGGATGCTGGGCTGTATAGCAAGAAGCATTCGTTACAGGAAGAGAGAGGAGCCTTTAAGTTCCGGCTACCCAGAGCCTCCCCTTGGGGGGTGCGGCCACGACTTCCTGGTGAAGGCCCAGTTGATGTCCCAGATGGTCCTGTTGATGCCAGTGGGTGTTTAAGGGGGAAATAGGCAGGGAATGGGGTGTGTCAGACCCCCGTGACCCGGAGGGTTTGAGTTTCGCCTGGAGAACTGGCGCTCCTCCCCGCATGGAGAGGAGGTTCTGCCATTCTACAGATCGCTGGTCAGAGCTCACCTAGCGTAGAGGATATTGACGTTTTGGAGAGAGTTCAAGGGAGGGCGATACAAATAGTGAATGGTTTGCAGGATAAAAATGATCAGGAAAGTCTAAAGGAGTTTAATGTGTCCGGATGGGAGGAATGAAGAGAAAGGGGAGATGTGATAGAAACATTTAAATACTTAAGAAAGTACAGGAGACAAGCTTATTTGAAAAGAGGAGAAATGTTAGCAACCAAAAGTTATAACAGAGATTTAGATGTAATGGGATTGGGATATATAGCTCCGGAATGTATAACAAGACCAAAGACTAAACAAGGCTTGAGATTTTTATAGACTAGAATACAGTGGTTAGATGGGCCAAACGTGTTTTATCTGCCATTAATTCTATGTTTAATGAACGAACCAAGAAGCCATGGAATTTCATCATACGACTCAGGACATTCTATCCTACAGAAGGACTGCTAATTTCTACTAATAAGTGAAAATGTAAATCACACAAAGTATTATGGACAATAAAACTGGGTAGTATTGCGGAAAAGTATAATGTACTCCACCTAATCTAGCTACTTCCTACTAGGACTAAAAACCACTATCATGTGTTATATTATATTGTACTCAACATGAAGTCAATATCCATAACTTCCTTCCTTACTGACAAGAAATAATGGGATCTCTGCATGAAATATCTAAATGTAACAATATCTCAGGACTTCCCGCCGCACACTAGAAGCCTTTCACCTTCCTGAGCACGGGATGGCCTCTTCTACATCGTCATGGTCTTTGAATCATGCAGTGAAGTCAGATGACTTGACTCCAGAACTTTTGAAAAGAAGGCAATACGTATATCCCACATTGTACTGAAAATCAATAATCAATAATTAAAACTTAATTTCTAGAAGCAATAAACCAACCCGTTGACCTTCTATGTATGTTTTTTTCCAGTAATCCCGTGTAAAGATGCATGGAACTGGGGTGGGGTAATTATGGTGTCAAAAACCAATGTGGTCAGCTGTGATGTTCATAAAGAACCTTGAATGTATATTGGAATAAGGCAACGGCTAAACTCCACCAATGTCTAAACCTCAAGTGTTTGTAAACCCGGTGCCAACCTGAACCAGAGCCTATGGGGGCTAAATCTGAGACAACTGGAAAGAGTCAGAAATTGTGATTTGACCCAACTATGACCAATCAGGATTTAAGATGCACATGGCTCTTTAGGTGCTTGACATATAGCTCAGCCAGTGACCTTGGTTATTATTATATTATATGTGGAAAACTCCTTACTATTATTTCAGGTATGGAAATAGAAGTTTTTCCCATAATCTGGGTAGAATCTTCACAAGAGAAAATAAATATTATTATTTATTGACTTGTATAGTGCTGTCGTATGCTGCAACGATGTACTATGGTATGGAAGGTGACTGGGTTGCATTCTTAGAAGATTAGATAATGCTTGTACCATTGACTAGAACACCGAGCAATTGATCTTGTATTAAGTGGCCGCGCAATCTACTATATTTAGTCATGTTAACACTCAGCTGACACGGGGGTAACATCCAGTAAGTAACACTGACAAAATGACTTAGCAACTGGATGTCAAGATCAGAAGTGCTGTCAGAGCTCAACTAAATATAGTATGAGGTGCGTCATTATAGTTACCAAACCCTAGCCAGAAAGCATATCCCATTTTGTCAAATGGGTGACTGGGGATGTGGCGGTTAATTATTTTGGCACCAAAAAATTCATATATTTTCCCAGAAGAGGTGCTACATTATTTGGCTTATTTTTTAGCTCACATTTCGCAAACAAATGAAATCTGTCCCAAATTGCCTTAAAAATAGTTGCTGTTGAAAAATACCTTCGCTTTTCAATTACTTGTATAGAGCGGCGTATTCATCATGGGTGAGGCACCAGACCTGATCCAGGGCAGCACCCTCAGCCGCCCCTCTGCGGCCACTATCCTCACTGCAGAGCTTCCGGATATGATGTCATATCCAGGCACTATGACTCTGTGTCTCCCCGGGTCACATAACGACCTCTGATGTAACCGGCCATCAATCTACCCCCCTGGCTTAGTGGCAGGAGGTCTGCTGCCCCCTGGACTTGCACTCATCTTAGGCCAGAGTAAGTCACTGTATGCATATATGTAGTAGCCCCCCACTTTATCTCTGACTAAGTGTCCGGCTCCATCAGGAACTCAGTATTGCCAAGAACGTTGGTTATCTGATTTGTTCGCTATTAGGTGGCTTCCAATGTTTATGCTTAAATTTTTAGCACATATGGAATTTTTACCCCATGATAGGGGAATTCTCTCTTATTCAGCTGGCTATAGATAGAGGTATAAATATGGTATTATTAATTTATTATATGATAGTAGGTTGCCACGATGTCTATCCTGCTCCTAATAATTATACTGTGTTACCGACACTGAACTATTTGTTTTGTGTGTTTATGTATGTATGTGTATGTCTGTATGTATGTGTGTTTCTGGCATGTCTAGGTTCTTAATCTGGTCTCAGATACCTATTTATAAGCTTCAGGCTGTGTATTATTTGATGTGCACTAATTGAAGGGTATTTTAGCCCAATTAACAGACGAGCCAACTTGATTTTGCTAGTCATTCATGTAGGTCTCACGACAGGCTACAAAGAAACCACTCTTGTCACCATGTAACATGCACAACGAGTGTGACAGGGCTTCTCATCTCATCACAGTGGGACATTGCCACAGAGCTACATGATGTCCCGATCACCTACTCAGATTAGTGCATATGTAATGTAACATGACAGCCACAATGATTTCATAGAGAAAATCTAACAATTTAGCTTCTGACAACTCACAAAGGGCTGAAAGACAATGGAATATAGGTAAAGAGATGGTGGAACCAAAGACCATAGAGAGTGATGGTGGTCACGGCTCCCTACTGACTAATTGCCAAGAAAGAAATGTCAGAATGTTTACTCCTCTAGTCCTGAGGAAGAGCTGTGAAATAGGATCGCCTCGACACTTAATATAATTGGCACACAAGAGACCCCAAGGTCTTACCAAAGACTGTTTCTAGATTGTAAAGTCAATGAGATGCTCTACTTACTATGTCCAGATTGTCTACTGTAAAGCTCTGTGTGATAATAATAGTACAGAACTGAGCTTGGAGCATGTAGAACCATTCAATTGCTATTTTGATTTCTATATCATATTTCAACATTAATTTTGACACCATATGGAAGGATATTATATATATATTAACAAGTAGCATACCTAAGGGGGGAGGTCAGCCCCTCGTGCCACTCACCAGGGGGATGCCCTGTGGGCTGAGGGCTAGCTGAGCAGATGTCGGCTAACGCGGGTCCACAGCTTAGTGCTGTGGAGTTCACGCACTGTGCGAGGAAACACTGTGCAGAGGTGGCACAGGCAGGCTGTTTAGGGGGGCAGAGCTGGCACAGGCAGGCTGTTAATGGGGCAGAGGTGGCACAGACAGGCTGTTAATAGGGTAGAGGTGGTACAGACAGACTACTAAAAGTGGCACAGGCAGGCTGCTAAAGGGGCAGAGGTGGCACAGGAAGGCTGTTTTGGACCAGAGGCCTACCACGTCAATGTCTGACTTAGTATATAGTGATGGGAGTTATGCTGCACTACTATCAATGTCTGGCTCAGTATATCGTGATGGGGGTTATGCTGTACCATATCTGTTCAGTAAATGTTATTTATTTAAACTATTTAATTTATTAAGTTAATAATTTATTGGTTCAGATTTTTTCTAGTATTTTCCAGTTGACATACAGTTTACAAATTTGTGAAATAAATATTCTAGCCAACATTATTTTTTTTTTGTGGGTGTTTTAAATGGGGAGTTTTAAATGGGTGTTTTAAATGGGGAGTGCCACATACAGGACCCCCCCCGGCTGCGAAATACTCTTGGTATACCCCTACACTCACCAAAACTAGCATTTATTTTAAGGAAGTGCTGCTGAAGACCAAAAAATGATATACAGTCTAAAGGGAACAGCGCACTCACACCAAACAGGTAACAAAGTCTCAAAACTATAGTTTTCATGAAGGCTACTTAAAAACACCTTTCCAAGATAAAAAGAAATTGGAGATTTAATCACAATATATGAGCATATTATGCTTGGCCCACAAGTACATTGTATATTACATGATACTCGCTCTATATATAGGGGTATTTTAACTATAATGACATTTATGAAACACATTTTATTTTGGATTAACCAGATTCCCTCTTGAGTTAAACTCTAACATCTGTAACATCTGTAACATCTGTAACACGTTCCACCGAGCGTCAGAGTATATTTATGCATTTATTTGCTTGTTTTTGTTGAAAGCTGAGTAAAGATCATATCATTTGTCTTACAAGTGTTGGTATTTGTCTTACTGATACCTTTCTTTAAAGTAAACGTCTTGCTGGGAGGCAGCACAGCAGGGTACATGACAAGCGTGGGCTGCGCCATACGAGTGCGTCCAGAAGCTCGCACATTCACTTATATCTACGTGACAGGGTTCTGGATTGCTGGCATCCACCCCTACTAATGATGCTGAACCGGGCATTCGCATTAGTAGGGCAGAGCTAACTATGTGGAAGGTGCCTTCTAAAAGAACTGTGAATATCCAGGCTAGTGAGCACCTACCTAGTAGTTACACCATCAGGCTCAGCCGCAATATCCAAATTTCAACTCAGAAGACAGTGGCAATAAATAGAAGACAAACTAGCACACGCTAGGAATAGGGTGACCACATCGGGTATGTTTTCCAGGACACATATCATCTTCACATATTACATAAGTTAAGTGGTGTGCCCTGTAGTGCGTGGGGTTGTATAAAGTTGTGAAAGGGAACCAATTACCCGTTTATACATCATCCATACTGCAGGGGGCAGAATGCGAAAATTAACATGACCAAAGGGCGTTAGGTGTTTATCTGGGGCGAGTCAGGTTGGCTGTGATATAAATAAGGTATGTTTTATTGTTACGACAGCTGCTTGGGTTTATTACTAGAACCTGAGTCGCTCCTGTTTTGTGCATAAATGGAAGAACTTAGTAAAGCAGCCACCAGGTTAGTCCTCCCCAAAGTTAAGAATGATCTCCTATGTCAGTGACGGCTTTTGGGCCCGAGTGGCCAATTTTCTGCATGAAGCCAGGTTGCAGACCCAAAGTCCCAACACTGCATATTAAACATAGAGACAAAGTTTTTTCGGCACAAAATTAATATACGCAAGAGTGCGCATCAATTCACTCATATAAATTATGTTTCTTTTTTAATTATAGAAACATAGAATATGTCAGCAGATAATAACTATTTGGCCCATCTATCTGCCCAAGAAAAAAAACACATGAAAAGAGGGTCTATTTGTAAAAAGGATTTTATTAAATTACCTTAGCATTTGTACTGAAATTATATCAGTTTTATAACAAAAATAAATGGAGCCTAACAATTCACAGTACTGTCCTGCATAGTCTAACAGCTTTTCTACATGAGGCTCAAGAACTTTACATTACTAAACTCCCCCTTCTTACTATCTACCCCCTCTCCCCTTCTCACTATCTAGCCCTGCCCCCTCTCACTTCAACCCCCTTCTCACTATATACCCAATCCTCCCCCTTTGTAGTTCACTTACCCTGCTGAAGTCCTGTGGTGGGAGTTAGGGGTCTCCCTGCTCTGCCGCGGGGGAGCTGCTTCACTGCTGAACGCCTGGCTATGACGTCACTCTGCATGTCACTCTGCACTGCGACCAAGACAGAAGCCTTGCGCTCCTACCACTGCAGTCAGGGCAGCTGAAACCTCGGCCCTTGCCTTGGTGATGGGACAGCCGCCTGGCACCCCTGCTGCTATGGTGCCCTGTGTGCTTGCAGCTTGCACGCCCCAAAGGCTAGCCCTGCATGCCACAACTGAAGGCTTCACGTGCCCGCGGTGGCACTTGTGCCAGGGGTTCGCCATTGCTGTCTTATGTTATTTAGATGCTGTAACGGAGCTGGCTAGTCCGACCGACTGCCTCCGCTTCCTTGTGCTCCCTTAGCCTGGGACAACACACTTTCCCCGGTTCCCCAGTCACTCGCCGAGACTCAGTGTAGGGGAAAACCAAACGAAGACTGATTTATTTCTCACACACAGAGCTGGATATATCCAGCAAAACACACATTTACATAAAACAAGATATTGGGACACAAACAACCCCCTTAATCTGCCTCCCAGAGACAACAGGGGCAGTAACGGGATTAACAACACAATAGGTGGGGGAGACTGATTTATACATTAAACTAAAACAATGGCGGCCTCTCCCTGGTGGCAGATCCTGGCTGTCTGCTGGAGATAATCCCCTCAGCCAGTGATGAGAAGATACTGCTGGGGGTAGCCACAGAAGTCTCTACAAACCCAGGGCCCATAGTCAATAGGGAGGAGGCTGGCAGTCAGGCTTCTCCAGTGGCCCCAGTGATGGAGGCCTCCGTCACAGATGCCAAGGGTGGAAGTTAACATCCGAACTCAAGGACTCTCTTGGAACAAAGGACACTGCCACAAATGTATAGAATCCACGGGGACTGTGAAATATGCTCACACACCATCTCTACAGCCTGACCCTACGGAAAGACCATCTTCCCTATGCACCTGCCTAATTGGAACAAGCGGACCAAGTGTCATGATTTAATAGAAGCTCAGGGGATAGACATCAAAGCCATATCCATTCCCAAATGAATAACAGATATATGTGTAATAGCGTGTATGTGCTGGGTAGATTTTTCTGATCAACACAGTAGCAAAAAATACACATCTCAGACATTGAAATATTGGACCAAGTGCATCCTTTTGTATCCATTAGTCCATTAGTGCAACATGTATGTTTAAAATGATTAGTAAAACGAATATCTCTGAGGTCTTGAAAGCTTGTGTAACATTTTACATTATTAATATTGATCATTTAATGTTAATAACAACAATAATAATAATAATAAGTATTATTAATGATAACAATTATAATAATAACAATATATTATTATTTATATCATTATCATCATTATTATCATTATTATTATTTTGGAATTAGTCTGACAGCACAGATAACAATAATATGGCCACTTTACAGACAGATGGGCTGTTTTATCTGTTCTCTAATGATTACTGTAAAAATACTTTGACAGGTCTGCCATGATTGTGCTTAAGATGTCCCATCAATTACAGGACTTGAAAACTCTGGTAATAAATCAGACTTTTGAGTGAATTATAATAGGCAGACTTAACCGGAGACTGAACTTCTGTTGACCTGGTTCAGCAGACCTCTGCTAAGTGCTTGTTGTGTGTTCACATATTAATGGTGGAATGCTGGGGACAGCTAACAGACTGATGGCAAGTCTCACCGCCAGCGGCTGGCCAACGGCTGGCAGACAGGAGAACGCATCTCGTATTAGCCAAGAGATAGAGTCCGTCCAATAGATTGTTCAAACAATTGCACTGTATACACTAATGTTCTGAGGTATAACCGCCAATGTAGTAGGGCATGAATTATTTAACTCACGCTGCTTGCCAGAAGAGCTAACAATCAACTTTTGGATTACAAATGAACACGCCACTGACTTTGAAGAAAACCAGATGTGTTAAAAACAACATATTAGCAAAGCAGACAAACTGCCCCTGTATAATACCCCCTGGATTGACTACTTATAAATGAAAGAGCTTTTGCCTGCAGGACTAAAAGTGATAAATGACTTTACTCAACCACATAATAAAAAAGAAGCAAAATTAGCCGGTTTTTCATGTCTAGAGAAGCCAAGAACACAGAAACGGGTAAAAACAAATACAAGCAAAACATCTAGTAAGCAAATCCTCGAGAAGGTACAACAAGGAGAAGCAGGGGCAGGTTCCCTGGGTCTCAGGACTGCCAACTGTCCTTCTAAGGGTTCCAGTATTATCGTCAGATCACTGATCCTGTTTGAATATCTTTTCCGTATCTCGTGTGCTTCCCCTATACACACATGGAATTGTCTTATTGATTAGCCCTGCTTTTCATCAAGACTTCACAGATGAGTCTTGTGCTCCTTGCTACGTCTTTACCCATTGAGAAATGTGACCTGGACCCATAGTTACCCCTGGTTATGTGCTTTTAATTAAATAAATAAATAACTTAGTGCCACATTGCTATTTCCCTAAATATGCCTTCAATTAGTCAAGAGGGAAGCTATTAAAAGTTCTGCTTGAAGCCTCTCTGCCCTCAAACAGTAGTTGCTCTACAAAGTCCTTATGAGTCTGATGACAGCAGGATGTATATGGCCGCAGTCGTATAATTACTAATACTATTAGCATGGTAACATAAATGTTACAAAGGGAAACTGCTTGCCATTTGTGTAGACCCAAACAGGTGAAACAGGAAAAATTTCCATCCCAGCAATAAGGAAGGAGGAGAAAAGTATAGTTAAAATGATACCATTTATTGGCTAACTGAGAGTGTAATTGCGAGTTTTCGCAATTAACTTGGTCTTGAAAGCTCGCAATTAAACTCTCAGTTAGTCAATAAATGGCATTATTTTAACTATACTTTTCTCCTGTTTTCTCAGCGGCTAACCCGGTACAAACCCTCTTAGCAATAAGGAAGCAATGCATGTTTGGCTCGGAGTCTGGTATGTATAATGCTAATATGATCAAATATCATAGACTCCAATGACTAGTCTGTCAAATGTCCTCCTTAATCAATCCTTTTCTGGGTTAAATTTTGCAGCTGCCCTCTTCCTCCATGGTCTGACCAGGGGTGAGCTGGCCCAGGGGGTAATTGCTCCCCAGACCAGTCCATAATTGTTCAGTCAGAACAGCAAGGCTGCTTGCATGAGAGAAAGCTGTGAATGAGGTAAGGCAGTGAGTGAGTGAGTGAGCAAGTGAGTGAGAGGGTCACAGAGTATGTATGTAGATATGTATGGCTGTTGTATGTTTTGTGTGTGTGCATGTATGTGTAACTCTGTGTGTGAGCATTAATGTGTATGAGTATGTGTGTCTGCATAAATGAGTGCGCATGAATGATTATGTGTAAGCGTGTGAGAGGGAGGGTGTGTTAACATGGGTGTGTAAGTGTGTGTTAGTGAGTATGTGTAAGCAAGAGTGTGCATGTGTTAGTGTGAAAGTTTGTTCAAATGTGAAAGTGTGTATAAAAACGTGTTCCAGTGCATATGAGAGTTGGGGAGGGTGACGCAAGGGGCCAATGAGGCGAATAGGCTTTATTTGGACCTCGGGTCAGAAGATGCCAGCCCTCTCTGGCATTCTGCACATGTATACGGGGGTCTAAGGTGCTGTAGTTGAGTTCAGTGCAAGAAGCTCATGAATACATGAAATTGAATTTATATTTAAAATAGAAAAATAATTAAATAATAATAATAAAAAAGATCATACCAAAAATAATCATTGTTTATGAACCAGTTTATGAATCTCTGATTTAAAAATCTTGTTTTTACTATTTTGCACATTCCATTATTATGCAAAGCAGAATATTGTATTGTGAGACATCGAATGCCACCAAATGTTTTAAAAAAACCCAACATTTCAAATGGGGTCGACAAAGACCCTAAACTTTTGTCAGGGATTGCTAGTTAATTAAGGAAGGTACGGTAAATGACTACACCGACCTCTCATTATATAGCTTCATTGGGAGAAAAAAGATTATAAATGGAAGGACTTGGAGACCTCTTCCGTCCACACACCCCCTATATCTATCAAAGCAGGAACATTTAAACTCTCTGACTGCACGATGCATTACAAAAGGCTTTTGAGTTTCACCTGCGAGGTGGGCCGAGCTGGCCCTATAAAATAATTAATTTGGTTCCTACATTAACTATACATTTTGCAGGCCCCTCGTCAGCCCTTCTTGTAGGAAAAGGTAATCAAGGTTGCCTTTGTGAACTAAAATGTTCAACCCAACTGCAAACTCCTGGTTTGGTGAATATACCCAGCAGTCTATACAGTAGAGACATGATTAATATCTAACCAGAGGGTGTCTCCTGGTATAATTATACCCCAGGCAATGGCCTGTAAGATAAAATGACCGTTGTCACCCATCATTAGGATGTCCTAGAGGAGGACATCAATAGTCGTTGTAAACAGTAGCAATTGTGTCAGTAAAACACTTAATTACTTATTCCCCCTTTGTTTCTGCAAAATAATAAAACTGAATGAACATTGAAGGAATAAAATACTTATTCCCATACGGGAGATCCACTGAACCACTCTGTGAAACTTGGACCTCATTGGAACCTAATTATATATATATATTATATATATATACATATATATATATGTGTTATTTCTACAGATTTCCTACCCATTTCGCACTGAGCTGACTCCCCATTGACTCCAATAATTGAATCTTGAGAAAACTCACTAAAACTCGTTCAATGGGCTTTGCCACAGAAAAAGCTTGGCAGCCAACATGGACCACGGAGGAACCACCCCGTTGAGTTCGACGAAATTAGTTTCCCATGGTGGTAACTGTTGGTTTTAACGGGAAATTATCACCTGGAATGTTTACTTGGGCTTACTCGACTCTTGGTGAATAGGCTCATTCAAATTTTTTTTTCTAACATAGCTGACCATAGCAAATACTACAAATACAGCTGAACAAATAAATGTAAGGGGTCCGGTATCGAGAGTTTCCTTCTTTCAGTCAGCAGGAAAACACTGTACGAAGATTAGTTAGTGATAATTCCCTACTAATTCAGGAAGGAGTTGGCGCGGTAGACGGCAAAATGGCCAAGCATTTCTAGACAAAGAATGGCAATCGGCTCTAGTATGGGTGGTTAATTAACTATTGTATCACCACTGGGTCTTTGCAGGCTTAAGGTCACCTCTTAATTCCAAAGGGAATTGGTTAACGTTCTGAAGATGAGACAGAAGGTCCCAGCAAGCGACCTACCTCTCTACAGTGTTTAAATTTCAGTTCATCCCCACCAAGACTTCGCATTACAATAGGGCTATACAGAGTAAAACAAAATGCTAATTAACTCAATTCCAAATTCAGATTGATAGCCTTTTTTTTCCCCAGAATACAACTTTTTCATATTCATTGAACCCCCCCTTGTGTTATTGATTCATTTGACAATAGAAACGGCTGATTAAAAAAAAGATTTGCCTTTTTAATTGATTTTATTTTAAGAAGCTACCTTATTCCATTTTTAAACCACTAAATGTCTGAAGTAAATAGCCATAACTTTATTTAGTAAAGTAATAATACTATATTAATTATAATTTAATTATTATTTCCGTAATGAAATACTTCATATATGTTTTTAGTTTGTATATTGTTGGATAACAGGATCATAAAATGCGTAGGCCGTAGCTTGCCGCCCTTTACAGGTGAAGACCTTCAGGTCCAGATAAGCCAAAGAAAGTTTCATAAATCACATAAGTCACATCCGACCAACTAGGCTTCTTTAGGAAGACCCAACGCAATATAGAGAGATAAATGAAATTATTACAACTCACTATAAATTGAGTCAATGTATGTAGACTCCAGTTTTGGGTCTGTAAAGGCTGAGTAACCCCCTATCTTAAACTAGGTGTAACCAAGACTATGGGCTGCGAGATAGTGGGGCTAGATGGCAGGTAGATAAAGTTAGTAGCTATACATGTGCATATACATACTGATATACATATAAATGCAGAATTCATGTAAATTTCGCTGTTTTGAGGAAATCAAAAGGCGACTTGTTAAACTAGTAATTCTTTTTGGGAAGCCATTTACTGATCTCAACCAATAGGAACTCAGCAAAGGAGATCGCATGCGGTGAAAAATACAGTATTTTACTGGGAGTGGGGAAACTCATTAGCAAGCGTCATCACTTCCATATCAAAATAAAGCCTTTCTAAGGTTAGAATAGAATGTTGTTGACAAAACTTGAAGTTCTGGGCAATTGCTTTGAGAAGTTTCACAAACCGCAGGGGATTTAATCATTTCTGATGTATCGCAAGCTTTGTATTCCGAGTCCAGGTAACTGAATTCACGCATAACCTGTTCGAATGTATATAGTACAGCCGGGAAGGTATCATAGTTTGGCTGTTTGCTTTTACACACCATTCATGCTCTCATTGTTCGCTTGTAGTAGCTTTTTTAATTAAAAATTCAAAACAGATTTTTCACAAGTATAATGTAAGTAAAAGGAAATCACATTACAAATTATCCTTAATTTATATCTTTAGAAACAATTTAACTTGAGTAATCAGGGATGAGTTTACAGGGGCTGTTTCCCTCGGTCTGACCCAGGACAGCAACATCATCCTCCTGTCCTTCCCCTTCCTCTGAGCTTCTGCTTCACATAGAGCACAAGTTCTCCTTAGGACATAATGCAAAGATGATACTGAATTCTGCATGGGCGGGCCAAGTTGTATAAATCCGCTGGTTTCAATGGAGATCTCTGATCTATTCAACTGGTCCACTGAGAGCTGCAGTGCACTGGGGAGGCCTTTCGCCCCTAGGGCTATCATCTCCAGTAAAGCTGCCCAAGGGCTGTCATCCATCCCAGGCCTGCTTTTTTCATTTTTGAAGCCCCTAGGTCAGTGGCTCTGCTGTGAAGAAAAACTAAAAGTGACTGGTGCCAAACATGCAATAAGGCCACGGTGGACACCAGTTCCCCTTCTTAATTTTTTTGGGCAGTCACATTCCACGAGGGACATGCGACCGCTTCCTTCCTTCCCTCCCCGGTCATAAGGCCTGCAGGAGGGATAGATTTTCTTGGTCCATCCCGGCAAAGGGTTGGGACCACAGGTACTCACTTTATCTTAGCCAAAAGGCCGTGAAGCGCAGCCTAGGACTAGCCATCACAGTGAATAATAATATGTAAATGCCTGTTATTTCTTTTGCGTCTAGGCCACCATTTTCTTGCATATTTTAAACTGCTGCCTTGCCCTATGATATTCATGAAAATAATGTCTGTGGCTCGATGCTCAAGCACAATCTGCTAAAACAACTCAAATAGAGTCCATCATCCTATACAGACTTACAGCAGAATTCTAACTCAAGCTCTGCTGAGGGATCATGGGATATGTAGGGAAATTTGCATGAAATGCCCATGGAATATCTCTGGTGGCGGAGATATAAATTGAAGTAATTAAGGAATAATGGCAACAAGTCATAGATGTTTTATGGTACAGGATTTAATCATGTTGTTATCTCAAATGTTACAGTTCCTCTTTAATTTTCGCTTGCCTGGAAATATCTCTCTTCTAAAACTGGGGCTGTGATTCTTTTGTTCGGTGAGTCACTTTTTATAGCATTTTTATGCTGCAATATTATTCTTAACAACACAAAATACACAGCAATTAAGCAATGAATTGGTAATAAAAAAAATCTTGTCATTCAGATAAAGAATATTGACTGCGTTCACTTAATGGCAACGCGTATGGCCTGTTCTCCTGGACGTCTCGGTCATCGTTCTCTTTAGATCTGTTAATGGAAATACATTGGGCTATCGAGAGACAATCAATCTATACTTAGGATCAATATGTTTCATGAATAAAGACAAAGATATCGGCTCGCCATCACCCATCTGTTCATTCACCTACTGGGATTTGTATTGACTGGTGTCTTTTGGTTTCCACACGCAAAGCCTAGTAGAATGTTGTTATTGATTAAATTAGTATGCTTTGATTCTCATTCTATATTTGACTAAGAATAAGTACCATATTATTCTCAAAAGGCAATGCCCACTTATATTTTATGCACTACTTGTTTACTCTTTAGCCATTCTACAGACGCGAGGAACTTGATGGCACTATATAAGTAATTATCTGAGCACAATTCTTGTGATTTGGGTGACACTAACTGGTCAGGAGCTGCCAGTCTGTGTCCACCTTTGAAGGCCTTTGTCTGCCTTATTGCAAATATTCAGAAAAGGCAGAACTCACACTCAGCCTCCATCCACCCAGCTTTCCCCATCTGTTTGTTGGCCAGTCCCATATAATTCTATGCCTGACGTCCACCATTCTTCCAGTTACCTGTCACTTAGTCCTGAATGGTTCCAGTTGTGCACCTCAAGGAGCTCTCAGTGATATCTCTACCTCCCTGGTACCCAGTCCCCCATTTTCCATCCATTTTCTGGAACTTAGTGGCAAGATGGTGAGTTGCAGAAGCTTGAGATGTTACAGGAAAAGTTAGAATGAGGAAAGAGAAGATAGGCATATTGAAGTAAAGGGAAGGAGTTATGGCCGCAGTAGGCCCAAGGTGCATTTGTGGAAAGGTAACTATTTGCTTAAAAAAATCTAGAAAAATACATATTTGATAAATAAGAGTAAATTAATATTTTTTGTAGGTCTGGTAAAGCAATCCAAAAAAAAGTTGAATACCTTTTCAATCTGTGAAGGAACTTGTGGATAAGCTAGAAGCGTAGTCCAGATCGGTGACACAAAACAGAGAATTCCATGGAATAATAGAACGATATGGTGTTCCTTGCTACAGTGTTATTCCTTAAACAATAGCTAATCCTAACAAATCTGCAAGGGTATTTTTTTAAACTTTTTTTAAATTTAATTTAAAATTGGTTACATTTTAACATGCCTGCATAGTGTTTTCATAAGAAGACATATATACAATATATAGAGTCTACTTTATCATTTTATAGCTCAAAACTGAGTGCAAAAAAAAGGGGCCTAAATGGTTCGCCCCAGCACCTAAATTATGTAAAACCAATTTTAGCCTAGTCTAGATAAACACCCTATACAAACAATGTATAACGATAATGAACATATAAAATAAAGGGGAGTGGAAGGTTTACACGTGGGCGCTTATTGTAATCAAAGTCCAACATAAGATTAGCCGTCACAGTGACTTGTCAAAACTGGATATGGTTGATTGATACCATAAGGTCTCTGTTGGAATATTGCAAAATGAGGAAATATATATGTAAGGGAAATACTACTGGGGGTTTTCCTGAAAGCAGTATTTCTGGTATATCTGCAATATGCAATACTCGCTGAGCTTGAAACGTAAAACACAGTATTATATCAGCCAAAGTGACAACAATGTATAGATGAAAAGGTACAGTTTTTTTGATCAAGCCATACTTAAATCTAACACAGCCCTGGGCAAATCCTTGTCAGGGTGGGCCAGTGCCAGAGAACTCAGGTAGCTGCCCTGGGGTACCTGGACCAGGGTGGGACTCCAAAAAAAGTCCCTAACGTGTTGATGTAGGTCTGGGGTCTGTTGGAGTTACAAGAGGTCTATGTCTATATAGGTAATCTAATTATAAAAGAGACAGCAGAGAGGCTTCTTGCCCGGAGTGCTATTTGATCAAAGACCATTACTAATCTTGATTATTAATCCTATAATAGGCGAATATTAAGTATGAGTAGACTTTTCGGCGATATCATCCTGGATACAAGTTACATACTGAGGCCTAGATCCTAGAATGATTCTTTCAACAGATTAAAAAAGAGCAGATGTCACTGCCTCACTCACAGACTGCCCTGTCCTCACCCACTCACTGCCCTGAAATGTCCTAATTCATTCACTCACTATACTCACTCACAGACTACATTGTCCTCACTGCCCTCATAGACTGAAATGCCCTAATTCATTCACTTACTACACTCACTCACACACTACAATGTCCTAACTCACTCACTCACAGACTATACCCACCCAACTATCTCATAACATATGTCTTATAATCCATTAGCTCATAACATGCCTAGGAGTCAAGCATATCATTCCATATAAATTCCCTGCTCTCTGATTCTGATACCAAAACAGTTATTTTAGTTAAAATAGAGGCTGCGATAACTCGATCACTGCTTTCATGAATTTCCATTACAAATTACTCAGGATACTCGGGGCAAGGATCTTAATGCAGCTGTAAAGTATACATTTCCCTTATGCGTCCCCTTTTATAAGAGTTCTAGTTTCAGAGGTTATGGTTAGTGTCTAATCAAGACTTCGATGATTCATTAAGCCTCCAGGGTTAGTTGTCCTTGTTGGTTTCCTGTAGCAAGAAATCCACATACAGACCCAAACCATCTGTCCAAACCAAAAGGATAAATGATCATAGATTAGAGACTGATATGTTTTTTAAGCCCTGCGGCACTCACTGATAAATGACTCTGAAAAAAGCATCTCAGTGGGAGGAAAATACGGGAGAACTCACCAGTGTTGGAAAATAATGCACGTAATGTACAGAGGAGCCCTAGGCTGTCTCCGTTGATCCTTTGTGAATACTCTTTCTAATATTCTCCATGGCGTATTTACTTCATTCGCTACATGAACGATTACCCCATTTCTATCTATAATACCCCGTTAAAACAGTTTTTATGGATGGAGTGAAGCTAAAATTTGACCACAAATTCCATACCTGGGAATTCTCTGTGGTTCCATCTCTGGGATAAGCATTGCTTCCCCGAGTTACTTTCACCATGTGGTGGAGCACTTTTTGTATTTGTTGGGTGTAGCTGCCTGATTTGCTAATTCAGCCGTCATCTGGCAGATGGTTAATGTCCTCAGGTTGGCCCAGCAGTGGATATCTGTTCAATAAAGCTGTGGCCAAGCCCTTGCCCATGTTTTCATGCATGGTGTCTTATTGGGGTAGAATAAAGGTATTCTACTGATATATGTATGGATGCTATAGGCCTAAGCAGTCAAGAGCTTTCTACATGGTTTCATTGGAAAGCTATAAACCTGGCTCACGTAAATCTTTACTGGGTTCTCTACTGGGTCCTAGGTCTGTTCTCCTGGTTAGGGTCCAACCAAGTCAGAGGAACGATGCGTAGGAATAAGAATTTGGCTTCACGGGGAGCCACATGAGACTATGAGAGCCAGGAGCAGCAGACAGTGTGCCTTCTTGAATTATCAGCCCCTCTTTCACCTTAACATGAATATTAATCATCTGTTTCTTTATCAATTATTTATATGGTGACAACAAAAGGGATTTTTTTTTCTGATAGAGAGTGTGCAGTAGTTGGATTCTGTCACCATGTTCTAACACTGAACTCCAGCTTGGATCTCCAGCCTTCCAAATGAGCAACAACCAGAGCTTCCAATAACATGTTCTGGAGATGTGCATCTTGGCTGGTTTAGATTCACATATATCGCTTTCTGAATTGTTTGAACACAGCCCAAGCATTAAGGAATTTAGACATAACTTGACCTCTCACCTCCTCTAAGCACCATACATTAAGGTCAGTTTGTCTTGCAGGTAAAGGAAATCACATGTGTTTGTCATTTGCAACCCCAGAATCCTCCATCTGGGTCCCACTCATCATTCACTGGTATTGGCCTTTAACTACCCCCTCCAGCATCTGTTTAATTTTTCTCACCAGTCAGTTACTTGGATATTCCGCTACTTAAAGGTTTAGTGGGGTATTTAAACCTATGTTAAGAGTGTTTATGGATTACGATAGATGGATATAGCCATCTTAGCCCAGGAGAAAATTGAGACTTTAGTTTATTAGGTCAACATAGATGAAGTTGTAAAGTTTCAGAACCTCAGAGGTATCTTCTTTAGATGGATTCCATCTGGAGACCTCTGAGGCCCCGATAGCTTATGTAACTTTATAAATTTGGCTGTGTTGGCCCAATAAAAGATATCAACTTCAAATAAAATAAGCAATATATTAATCTGTAAATGCCATTACACTGGCTTATTTAAAACATAGGATTTGGGGAAGTGACAGATCACTTTAGCCAGTAGTAGGTGATTCACGATACATGATAAACCGGAGACCTCCGCAGCCTCCCCTCCCCCCCGCAGCCAGATCCTTAAACACTCCTTAAACACAAGCCGAGCGATTATTAATCGTCAAATCTCCGCACTCCCACTAGTTTGATTTACACAAAGAATTTGCCACTATGTTTCGGATAACATCAACCTAAATAACCAATTCGTATCCAATATGGCGTAATTAATGTATAGAAATATAAATATGTCAGATAAAAAATTGTTACACATTGGTTAGCAGTTTCAAAAGTGATTCAAAAATAAGAATATGTAACTACATTACATCACCGTACAAAGGCTAAATGCCAAAAATAAGAATGTGGGAACTCTCCGGGTTTCAACCAAATTCTCCTGCTAAAGCTCTCCAGGTTCTCCGGGTCGCCATGCTCTTTCTCCACAGGAATCTCATTTAGCCACACCCACTACACACCCTACTCCACTCCCACTTCCATACAAATTGAAGCAATCTGGGGCTAGCCCCACCCACATGTGCAGTTAGCCAAACCCTCACTAAGAAGCCCTGTGCCTCGGGGTGTCCCCAGGCTAAAAATAGGTTATAATAAAATGACCAAAAATATCTGCCCCAGATCAAAGAGGCCAATAAAAAATACACTTCATTCTTGTACATTAATTCTGATACAGCCCCTGTCCGGCCCTCCTCTTTGAATTTAAAATACTTTAAAGTATGCAATCAATAGAACATTTTCTACGCTGTCAAACTCAGAAAGTGCGCAGGAATGAAACATGTGACAGATGGTAAGTATGGAATAGCTAATGCAGCGGCACAAGTGTTTGGGAAACGCACATCAGTGTACACGGGAAGAAATGTGGCAACTGCAAAAGGCTGGGGGCTGATTAAATGGGGCGGGGGGCCCCGCAGTGGCGTGCTCATCCCTGTGGGATCATAGGGGAATGTATAAAGCATTGCAGCTGTCCACGAGAAGCCTCACTGACAGCGGCTGCTATTGCGCCTCCTCTGTGCCTCCTCTGTTGTGTAGTGGATGGAAAGATACATAATTCCATATACTATTTTATATTACATTTTAATTGTGTCTGTGGGAGGTGAAATGCTGTGACGAGAGGTTCATAGACCAAAATGAATGGCTTGGAGGTTTCAATATGGTAGTGGATAAGCGGAATACCCTTCCAGCAGACAGTTCTGGCTGGAATTTTAAGTCACCCACCAAATTCTATATTTTGTACAGCATATAAAGCTATGCAATCTTGAAGATTCCATGGAGGTACTCACCAAATGGCTCTAATTCCTGCCCTCAATGAAAGCTTGACTTAATTAGAGATATGATTAATTGAGTCACCTCCATTCAAGCAGGAATATCAACTATACCTGTAGCAAAAGCACCAACTGTGAATCTTATGTAAGACCCCAGCAGTGTAGCGTAGGAAGGAGTCAGCTTCAGTCTCAGGGGCAAATCCTGAGAGTTCCCAGGTATGGTCATTAGAATTAGAAATTATAGTTTGGGACACTGAATTAACAAATACAATAGTGTTTAAAGGTTAAAATAATCAGTATATTTGCAGAGGTCCCAAGTCTCTCGTAAATGTGGTTGTTTCTTCTGCCTCCATGACGCCCACGGGAATATCCCTGATGCACGTTCTCTCTCACTACTCCCTACATCCTCTGCAGATTGCTTCCCTGTCTTCTATTCTCTTGACCTTCTGTATTCTGTCTCCATCTCAGCTCCGTTAACCAGGCTTCATGGAGCGCTTCCTCAAAAGGGTGGAGCCTCCGTGCACACCCTCTCCCCTGATTGCAGGAACGGGGAGGCCAAAATATTGCAGACGGATAATGCAGACAGGTTCATGGAGAAAGAGAAGTGCAGAAACACTTCTCTTTCTCTGTGAACCTGTCTGCATTATTCGGCTTCTTGGAGTACTCGACGTACACGAGTACACGATGTTCCCAACTATGACACCATTACATTTATGAAGTCTTTCTGGCTTCCCCAGACCCCCTACCAATCCCCTTCAAGCCCATTTTCAAAACATGGTACCACTGGTATATGTTTCCACTATATGCGTATACCCATGAGGGCAGCCATCTTAACTTCCTGATGCATCATTAACCCAATGAACTGATCACTCACATATTATTAAGTGCTGGTGACTTTTGATTAGTTCGGGCAGCCTTTTCAAGGAGAAATAATTTACAGTTGAATAATTTACATATATTATATTTATATATATTAGTTATTTTGCATTAAGGCCCAGATCTCTAATTTCCTGAGGTGAACTCTTTTAACTAAATATCTCCAAAACATTTATGCTGAGGGACACGTAAAATGCCCAAGCTAGAGATATTTTAGGTATTTATACTAAATACTGCTAAGATGGCAGTTCCCTTTTAAATTGTACGGATCCGACGTGATTTTTTGAGGTCTCAAGGTTTTTGCCCCATTCTCGGGATGAAGGGGCAGATTCTTAGGGCCACACAGTCTGGAGCTGACTCCTTCCTATTCTACTTTGCTTTGATCATATATAAGACTCATATATTAGATTGGACTACCAGTATGTGATAGTTGATATCCGTGCTTGAATGCAGGTGTATCTTTAAATAACGACAAGTCAATAAACAACTTGGGAAAGCAAATACGGTCAGCACCTGTGAGCTGTGACTAATGTTGAGCACGTATTTCCAGGGTGTCCTCCGGTCGGCTCTCACAGTAATGGCTGCTTCTTGGCATGCGGATTTGACACTTTGTGAGTCATTAATGATCCAATTGTTGGGAAAGTCGTGGATGTGAATTTACACAACGGGCCACTCATTTGTAGCCTCCATGATTATTAACAGCCAAGGCACTTACTTGTTCATTCGCACAGGGGGCAGAAAACTAACTCCTTCCAGTCACGCACACCTCAAGCAGTAGAAACAGATTACAAAAAATTTACTAAATTACTCAATTTTAAACTGAAAATGTGATTTATATCAGCTGGTAAAGTCTGCACGCTAAAAGCGGACATACATGTAATCTTATATGTTGGAGTCTCCTGTATAATATATACGATAGATTGTAAGCTCACAAGACCAGGTCCCTCTTCTCCTTATGTAGTGAGTGAATGTAATAATAAAAATATATCAAATCCTCGGTGAAAATTTTTGTTTCTTCCATAATATCTGTTATTCCAGAGAAATTCTCCCAGCATATAAAATATAATTATATATTCATATTCTGCATAAACCAGAGCCCGGTTTTTAAGGCTCTGGAGAATGTGAGTGCGAGTCTGATTGGAATATAGGGGATATTAATGCATATAAACCATACAAATCCCTACGTCACACCGACTTCACACCTACTCCCCACCTACTCTTAGCACACTTAGGGTACGCTGTGGAAAGGCCCACCCATATGTCCCGCTAGCCCTGCTCCATTCATGACTGCTCCTACACACAATAAATCTGGACTTTGTCATCAAACAGGGGAATATGCTATCTATACATCTGTCGCAGAAACACATAACGACGTGCGGAACCTCGTATTTCTACAGGGAGTGATATAAATGTCTTGGATCTGGTCCTGATTTCTCACCGCGTGGCATTATATCAAAGGTAAGTAATCACCATGACTGCTTAGGCCTATAGCCTCCTGAAACCCCGCCCAAGCTTACCCGCAGGCAAATAAAGACGCTACAAACAGATCTGTGTGGGCAGGGCTTTATTCGTTACCTCCCATGAGCAGCGAAACGTAGCAAAACATGACCTTAAACAATCTGCCAGCTACCGAACCTTCTGGCTCAAAAGGCCTTTACTCCACCACATAAACCAACAGTCCTAGTCCCTCAAGCACCAGGATCATGAACTGCATGAGTGCTGGCCAGGGGGGGGACACAGCCACTGTGACACTGTGATACAATGAGAGAAAAAAGGGCACCCAAACATAACCCAATCTCATTAACCAATCCCTGGGGATTAGGAGAAGGGGAGATAACATATAAAATATGGTATTAAACCAAATATCTTCAAAATTATTACAGCGTAGCAAAGTAAAAGCACGTGTTATTGGAGATTTTAATAAATTAATTTTGTTTTACGCTAAAAGCTGCGACCGGGACATCAAAAGCTTACAACGCCCCACATCTTTCTTGACTTCCCCATGGGTTTAATTATATTACTTGATTAGCTATATAGCATCGTGGACGATTATCATAACGAAGCTGGACGTTGATCCGAGAAACGTACTTTTGTTTTACTCACAGTTTTACTTTTTTCAGTTTCTTTCGCAGTAAATAATCTTGATCGCTTTATTTCACTAAAAATAATTGGAGAAAATGGTATTTCTAAGAACTGAAGATTTCATTACATTTGAAAAAAGTGCTCGATGAGAAAGTTATGTGCGCTATTTCTCTGAAAAAAAAAGTACCATTTTTAGTCTTGAGCCATTACATCCCCAAGATTAAAATTCCTTGCGTTCTACATCACATGCAGCAGATAAATATCTGGAGATCTTTTGCGTGTTGCTTATAAAACAAAAAATATTTCTTAAGATTATGGCTCCGAGCGATTTCACATTTCCAAAAATGTAGTATCGACTAGAAGCATTTTAATGTTTGGAAACCAACGCAGCGTTCCTCAAGCCACGCTGACCACAACAGAATCAAAATGTGACGCAAAGGCTGCTTCCACAAACATACGTAGATACGCGGGACCCCTCCGGGTCGGACCCCGAGTCTCCAGGCCACTTTCTGCTTTATGCGTCCCAAGGCCAGCAATAACCCCTACTGTCTGTGGGGAAAATATGGGAAAGGTTATTACTGTTGCGTAATATTAGACCGAAACAAATACCATTTGGGAATCTTTGGTTTTGCTGAGACAAACGTGCCTAAACATTATTAGTTGTGTAAATTTACCAGATATTTTAAATGAAAGAGACACTCCGGCCTCAACAGCTTGAGAGTCTCTTTTGGGTTAAAATGCAGAGAGGTCCCATTGATTCAGCTCCTGTCCTTAAATTCTGATATATTTTATTCTATTATTTTCTAATATCGAAAAATGAGATAGGACTCGCCAATATTGGGGTACTTTGGCGCAGTGGCGGACTAAGCAATATATGGCCATATAGTGTGACGGAATCCCCAATATGTACGCCTTAAAAAGGGTATTCGCTTTTAACTTGCTTCGTTTTATCATTTTAGTGAGTATGATAGCTGAGTAGTCCCTTGAATTTTTTGTGGTGTCCTCATTGTAAATATATGAAATTCTGCAAATAAAAAAAGATATTTGCCCCCTTTTCCCCACCCCCAGCTCTTTGGCTTGCGGGAGATGTGTTAATCCATAGATACACTGATATGCCAGCTGGATCTGCAAGGTTTCCTGTAGGTTCCCCCCCATGCAGATCGCGGATTAAGCTTTAAGCAGCTAATTAGGCACGAAACGTTAGACCATGCGGTGTGCTGCAGCTCTGGAGCTGTAGCTTCTCCTGAGCATAAGTAACTTATTTATGTTGATGAATGCGTATTAAAGTTTTGTCATATCCTTTGAATGTATGTTCTATGACAAGTGATGTGGAAATTGTTGCCCCTGCATATTAAATATATTAATAATAATAATAATATTATTATATTAATTAATGGTGTTCAATAAAATATTACCTCTTAAATATGTATATACTTTATCTTTAATTTAGGGGCTTAAAGGCAAGAGCACACATATTCCCACAATGCAGTAACCCATAGGATCTCTATTGATCCCAGCCACGATCCATATGTGCCGGCCAATGAGCCGTATACGAGAAGGCTGCAGAGTCTTCTATTTTGGTTCAAGGTGACCACTACTAAAAAACCGACAGTCCTTTAAAGGGACGCTCCAGTGTCAATAAATGCACATGAAACTGGTTTGTATGTCGTTTCATATGTATTGTTTAAAGTTAAAAAGAAAGAATATATCATTTACCAGCAGAAGTGTTTGCTATTTGGGCAGGAGATGCGTTTACCAAAGGGGCAAATTTTAAGGCACCTTTCAGCTATCCTATGCAGTCAATCGCAATAGCGTCCCTTTAAAGACTACTAAAAAGGGACAGATGGATTGTAAAGTTTTCTGGCATTTTTCACATAATTTTAAATATAGTGATAAATTAAAAGGACACGTCAGCCATCGTGGAAGGATTTAGCAGAATTTCTGTCTTTTAGAAGAATTTGGGTTCATCGCGCTGTGTCTACGTGGCTCGGCTGTGGCATTTAGATTAGTTGGAGGACCTTGGGATGTCTCGGGTTGGATGTTCTCCAGCTTCGGTACCGGTACCCGGAATGTTCGGACTTTATTCTCCGTACGGAACAGATAATGAAGAGCAACTGTGCATCCCGAAAGAGCTTGCTTCAGCCAGCTGCATCCAGAACTACTTGAACTCTATCCTACCTCGTACAACAGACATTATTTGACCGCTTTGGACATGAGCCAAAAGATGATGTTGGCTAGGGGGGGTTATATATATACAATTGTGGGAAATATATTAGCTGGCGCCAAGTGAAGCAGCAGAAATATGCCAAATGTTAATGAACTTGCTATTTGACCATTCCATAAGAGCCATATTTATGGGTTAGTTTTGGAAAAAATATGATTAAAGGGAAAAAAAAGGGACCTCATCTACAAAAGGGTAAAACTAAACTGTAACTAACTAAAAAGGGGCAACTTTTGTTGGCGTGGCTGGAGGTGCAGAGCTTTACAACGACATGTCTATGACAACGTATCTAACTAACGCATCATAGAGAAAAATAATGCATTTTATTTGCAGAATCAAATTTATTAATTCATTTTCTGCTGCTTCTATCCAAATTATTGAGACGTTTAGGGCTGTAGAACACTGGGATACCCTCAACCCCAGCAAAACTTTTGCGCTCCTGAGCAAAGAGGGGCATCATGGGGAGGAAAGAGGGAGAGAGACGTGATCCGATGGAGGGGCAGTTCGGAGGTATGAAACTCCTGAAACCTGAAAACTCCATGAAACCTGAAAAATCCAACCTAATAAACATACATTTTTAAATAACTTCTGTGCGTCAGCCGTGACATTTGGAATATGATGATGGTAAATGAATCAATAAATTATTATTAAAAATAATATTAATAATAATCTGCTACACAGTAATTATAAAGCTCATCACTGTAGAATATGATGATAGTAGATTAATCAATATAATAATAATGATAATTAATAATAATAATAATAATAATAATCTGCTGTACAGTCATTATAAAGCTCATCACTGTAGAATATGATGATGGTATATTTAATAATAATAATAATATTAATCTGCAACACAGTCACTATAAAGCGCATGACTGTAGAATTTGATGACAGAATATTCAACAATAAATATAAAACAATAATATTTATAATAATAATCTGCTTTAAAGCACAGCACATTATAAATAAATATAACTATTAACAATAATAACTTGCTGCACAGTCGCTATAAAGCACATTATAAATAAATATATAAGTTCACTAGGGTTCTGATGAGCTCCAGCTAGAATGTAGATACTCGGGACACTATGTCTCACGCACTATAGGAGGTAGGAACGAGGAAGCCGGTGATATACATTACATATGACCTTGCATTCTGGCTCCGGCCGGTTCTGACTTTTCCTGCTTGTCCTAATTTAGAAACCATCTGCGCGGTTCTTCTTGCCGGACCCAGGTGGTAATCCTGCGGGGAGAAGACATGAGGAAGCCCCCCTTTCCTCAATGTTTACCGCCGGACGGTCCAACGCAGATGTTTTTTTTTTTGTTTTTTTTTTAATAAAAACCCACAATTTTCCCCCCATGAAGTGCGGGCTGGAAACTGTACATTGTGTCATTTAACGGCGGATTTGTGACATTGAACACACCTGAGAACACTTAGCAGTTAATCAGTAGCCGTGGCTAATAACGCAACGCGATTTAAACAAGATACCATCTCCTCGGAATGAAATCCATTATTAGCGTGGCTACTGTGTTGCCTTTTGGTGGCAAATCTTCCATTAGGATGAGTAAATAACACGAGGCTGCAAAGAATAAAACATTTACTGATCCCGGTGGGCAGTCTGTGGGAGAGACGACTTCAGATTAGGAACATTTGTTCTATCAAGGAGAGAGGGAATAGTTTTTCTGCCTGACGGATGAGTGTTCTGACTTCCAAGAGACTACTGTACGGGGTGGAAAAATTATTGTTTGCTACGGGTTCAGAGAACGGAGCTTTGGGCCCTTCTTATTTTATGTAAAATATGAAAAAAAATTCCTTTGTTTACTGCAACGATGGTACATTTCTGAAAAATGTATACTTTTGATCATTGCATATAATGCATTCCACCTCTCAGAAAATATAACCTAAAAGCTAACTTTCATCGCTTTCCTGCCTCTCGGGATTTTCTGCCCTTAGCCATGTCTTTTCTTCCCTCTTTCTTCTCTTGAGGTCATTTTCCTTTTGTTTCCTTCTTCTGAAATTTTTTTTCTCCTTTCATTTTAATAACCCAGTTCTTTTTATGGCGACTTGGCTTGGGTTGCGTTTGAAGTACATCAATGTCTTCCCTGATATGCCATTTAGACTTATATATAGGGCTGGACTGGGAAATAAAATAGGTCCCAGCACTTTAACGCCAACGGCCATTTAGTTAACTATCTGTGGCTGCCGGCTGTACATGCACAGTCGAAACTATACTCTAACACTAACTCATACTAACGGACCAAATCTGTTGCATGAGTGGCGGCGTCATTGGCCACCAACCCACCAGGCATTTGCCCGGTTTGCCACATGGCCAGTCTGGGCCTGAACATATGTGTGCTTCTCAGCATGTTATCAGACATTATGTGACAACGCTGCACAACCCTGGAACCTGAGGGAGAGACCTCTGAGGTGCCAAAAGCTATGTGACTACTTTTTTTTCTACACTGAGGCAATAAAAGGTGTCAAATACGAAAGACTCGATGAAACGCTCATAGTAATTATTTTGTCTTCAGATAGTATGACTGATATAAAATATGAATGACTAGAGATGGCCTGCTTATTGTCTATCCTTCTGTCCATTTTATTTACTAAGCGGTAGTATTTTCTTTCTCCTGCATCAGTTGAAACAGAATGTGGATTTAGGAACACAAGATAAACTTGATTTATGTCTTTTTCATACTTCAGGTCATAGAACTTGATCCACCCACCCATCAATTTCGGATAAAACCGGGACATTTGAAATATATGCACTTCTGAAACCTCTCTTAGTTTGAACAGCTGTTGGCCAGTTGTTGGGTTGTTATCATAGAATTACTGTTACCTGCCTATAGCGTTTCCAAAACTTCGCCAAAAGCACTCAAGGGAAACATAGTTCATGGTTAACCGGTCAGTGTGTCAGCAGGACTTAATTGAATCCTCTTATCTTCAGTCTGAGGAGTCATGAAGCGTCATGCTTTCAGTCATACAGTGAAGAAATCAGCGCTGCTGCTGCTTGCCATGATGCACATTAAGGCCATAGTGGACACGGGTCCCAAGTCGTCTTCTTCGAGGCCTACACCTCCCCAATGGCATATGTGGTCCCCTCATGATCTCCAGTGAAGTCTTCAGGGACCCCGGCTCCACTGCAGCACTCCCAGTGCGGTCCAAGTTGTCCTACAGCAGAAGCTCACCAGGGTTGGACCTACATAACGTATTGTGAAGTCAAGAGGCTGAAACAAAACTCTCATCTAAACTCTCCCTTTATAAATCATGGTGATATCAGGAAGTTGGAATGTTCAACTCAACCGCAAACCCTCACACAGTGAATTTGCCCTATGGTTAATAAATATAGCCACACGTAAACATGTTCTGAATAAAACCTTCAGGGGCGACAGAGAGAGAACAAGGCCACCCAGATCATGAAGTAAGGGGTTCATCAAGGGTTAACCCAGTCATTGGTTTTATGACCGGCTATTTAGGGGCATTGTTCCACATCACACCAACCTTGTTGTTCTAACATCTGAAGGAAAGTAGAACCTTTGTTTTCTTTTCACTCTAGTTTACTTTTCATTGTTGTGTAGATGCATTGTTTTTTGTGCTTTCATGCTAGACATGTTGGATTATTTCTAATTTATATGCAGGATCCGATCCATTATTTGAAAGGTACATACCTCTTACACTCCCCATTAAACCAATAGGGTTAAGCCCCTCAACCTAGAAAGGTTGGCATGTCCAAGGGGCATTACCGTGGTGGTGGGGCTTTTAAAAGAGTTGAATTTACTCCAGCCACCAACCAACCCAACATCGGAAATGTATTATATGCTCATTATCCGGCTACAATCTACATTTTACTAATCGGAATACGATTCTTCAAAGTTTGGAAACCAACCACCCAGAGTCTCACCTGAATAGCCCCAGGGCTTCATACAGTAAAGCAGGACATTTACAACTTCATCTCAGAGAGCTCATGAAAGGACATCCTTGGCAAGATCTTCCTGCAGCAGGTTCCGAGCTCGCGCTGCATGATGTATAAATCAATCAGCGAGGCGAAGGTCAAGAAATCTCACCCAACGCTATGCATTAGAAAGGACCAGCTCAGCAATTCTTTTAGGAGAAACTCTCTGGGTTTTGCCCCGATTCATAGTCAATCCAGTAAACAAAAATTACACTTCTCTTACTAACCCCCCCCAATGAATAAACCTGCCGATGCCAGAGGGAGTGGGCATTATTTACTAAACATTGGTAAATCGGGGAATGTTGTTCAAGATTCAGAATAAACTTAAAAGACCAAGAAATTAACATTTTGTTTGCGGAATGCTTACCTTAGATCCAATTCAAGAGGGGAGACAGAGGCATTAGGAGGAGGTTACAGATTAGGAACGTTTACGAACAAGATTCATGAGATCCCACTCACTTAACACAACAAAAGGGTGGGTTTCATTATTTTAATGAAATATTTCCACGTCAATAAAATATAAGCCATGCAGGCATATTGACACAACGAATAAGTCTGATCCATTTCCTATCGTGACGTTCTCTCCCTCACACACAGCTACTATAACCGGAACCAATCAACAACAATCAGCAACTTAACAATAGCTTCATGGGGAGGAATAATCATGCAGCTCCTGAGAACAGGAAGGTAGCTGCACACCTGGCACGTATCAAGTGTTTTAACCTGCAACACCGATTGATAATCAAGTAAATGCACAAGAAAAAAGTTATGGAGGTGCCGGACATAAAAATCATGTACCGAAATAAAAATAAAGCAGAATGGACAAACGGCAGGTATAACGCGAGACTCTCCAAACACGTTGGAAGTTTCCTGCTACTTTTTTCTAGCTCTATCTATATAATATCTCATATATTATTGTATTATTTGGGGATTCGCTATGACATAGGTTTCCTATTTCATGCTCTCGCAGTTTACGCATAAAATGGCCTCTGATACATATATTCTGATTATTTTAATCCATGAGTACCATTACGTTGATTAACAGCGTATAGAATGGCACTGTATATACATAATGTATTTGTGATACAGGCGCAACTAGCGAACGTGCTGATTCCTATACTCTGACACACGAAAATGCCGAGTTTGCTCAATTTGGATCAGTCTGTACCAGAAATATCCACATTCTGTTTATAAGCACATAGAGGCGTATACTGCCAGGTGATGACTGCCTATTACTCTATCAGCTTATCCTTCGGTGTAAACTGTGAATAGACATTGCGTACAGCAGGGGGTAAAGTGCTAACCCTATTGCAAGGACTTGTTAAGGGATAAGGAGGAATGTCGGGGGAGGGGAGGTGGAAAGTGTTCGGAGACCAAAATTCTCTTTTTTCTCCTGCCTGTTGTGTAAATGCAGGGGAGGACAGAGACGGCGGCTATTGTGCAAGTCCAGCAAGTCAGAAAGGAACCATCTGGCCCTTAGAAGAGCAAAAATCAGGAATTTTAATGAAATGTTATTCCGCATACAGTACCCGTCGGTATACCCCTGTTTGCGGATTAACGACTTCGGATGCGCCAGCCGCTGTAGACTGCAACTCATATGATGCTCAGTCAGCTGCGGACTATAATGCAGTTTTACATTTCGCCCAGCACAGGCATAAGCGACATTCGGATGCTGTGACCCCCATACCGCCCGTATGGCATAAAGTAAAAATATATCTCTGGCTGCTATGAGCTCGTAATTTTCCGGATCTCTTCCTGCATACATCCCAAGTGCCTCTGTTTTGGAGGGTAATTTCCCCTTGGGACCCTCTTTTTGGTAGGAGCTCAGAATGTTTGCTGGGTAAGAGTGAATCACAGAGTTCTACAGCCCTAAACATCGCAAATCGTGCAAATAATAATGAGTGAATAGACAATACAATGGGAAACATACATGAAGAAATGGCCCTCCGAGGTCTCAAAAGCTACATCTTACTCCATGAACGTCGGCCCACTAAAAGGTATCACAAACATATCCGGGCGCTCGATCTCTGAGACTCTCAGATCCATACTGCATGTGCATGTTTGGTAGAAATTTGGTTTCATGGTAGGGTGCGACAGCCTTAATGGTGTACTTTTCAGTAAATGCTCATTGTTACTTCTAAAAAATGAAACACTTAGCTTACCCTCAGTCTTATTTCCTCTTTGAAGCCATTGTCCCTTACAGCTCCACTAACAAAGGACGCACATCAGGCTACTTTACAAGTTTATGCGCATTTATTAAGCGCAGATATACTTTACAGTATAATAAAAAGGACAGGCGCACTAAGTGCACTCCTATAAGTACAGTAGTCATACAGACATTTTGATTGGCACAGAGAGATGCCCTCTACGCATTGGGCATAATGGCGCTATATAAAACAATAAATCATAATAATAATTTTTTATAAAGGGAGTGAAAGTATACAGGAGGATATTAGAGATGAAATATAAGATGGCGATGAGTGCTGAAAGATAAAAAGAAGGGTTTTGAAGGTGATAAGAAGCCAAGGCATCAGTGGCTGCATGAGGGTGTATTTTGGGGGAAAGAATTAGTTTTTTCGGTATATTCTGGAGTTAAGAACACATTGTAGAGGACAGATAGGTGAAGCAGGAAGCCATGTTGTGTGGAATTGGTGTATAACTATACAGAATCGGTAAAAGTACCGGTAATGTCGTTCTAAAAGAACGTCAGCAGTCCTGATGCCCAGCCACGTTAACTGTAACACAATCATAACTCTAGGTTAGGCACAAAGCTAAAGTTCAACCTCAGATACAGGCTATCCGTCATAGACCAGAATAATGTTATGGTCCAAACACTCGCTGTGGGTTATCTCAGCAATCTATTAAGCAGGACAAACCCATCGCTTCTCACAAGGGGAAGTCCCCAGGGTTGACCGTTCATAACATGTCATGAATATTATAGCCGCAAACTCGCAGCTTAGTGAATAATCGGCAGAGAGCTCACCACCCGCAATCTCCTATTTTGCCCCTTTGACCATTTCTCCCATTCTCCTATTGACTGAAACATGTAGCCAACCCAGAACACATTGCTGAAGAAAATAATCAGAACTGCAGAAACAGCACATTTTTAATTCAGTTTGGATTTGTGCCCGGCTACGAAACGGCCGTGAATGAAGAAAAAAAAAAACTACGGTACTAAAGCAAGAAGATAAAAATAATTCCATGGCATCATTTGCCATTTTCATAATTTGCATTGATTTCTTCAATATTATTCAGTTTTTTTTGGTGCATCCACTAAATACGTTTGCAAATGTATTCTGGCAAACAATTCTTGCTTTTATTTGAAAAATGTAACAAAAGCAAATAAACTAAGTGCAGAAGAAACGTTTTCAAACAGACTGATTTCATTTACAAAAATGCCATTTTTGTTTTATTCACAAATCGTGTGAATGTTATATGATTAATGCATAGCCAAAAATAAAGCAAAGTGGAAAATCAGATGCTAATATCTTTGCGTGGAAGAGCTCTTATTTCTATAGCAATAATCAATACAGCGCTGGATCTTAGAACCATTCTAGAGAAAGCAACAACTTGTCCTGCTGCCCACATCTTTCGTGCTACGGGTCAACGCAACGCAATGCCTCTATACGAAACTATCCACGTATAGATCAAAAACCCCCATGCGTAGTGCGTCAAGTGTTTTCATTCACATTCTCATTATTTCAGTTCATTTGTTCTTTGAATATTTGTCCCATTTTTGTCTGTTTATAGAAACATAACATTCTATTTAATGATCCTACAACGCCGGGTGTTCAGAGTGGCCAAATTCCAACTTTAATACAAAAGTAAATCGTATTTTTTACCATCAGATCTGTGCGTTATCGGACCTGCCACATCGGAGATTAAACCGGAGCTGAAAGCCATCACTTCTCATGTTACTTATATTTCATGCTTGGCATGTCAGCAGAGTTTGTATTTGAGTTGTGTTTTAGCACCTTGGCTCCACTAGACATTATGAAGGGCCATCATTGGCAGATTTCTCCAGCAAGAAGGCTAAGCTGGACCTAGACAATGCATCATTCAATGGATGATGATTTAAGTATACATTATACAGGGCTACTCAAGTAGAAGCTCCCTGGGGTTGGCTGTTTGTGTGTATAGTGAAGTCAAGGAACCGCAATGATCCTGTAAACTCTATGGATAATTCTGCCTTTAGTGAATAAACCCCTTAGAGTTATAATATCCAACTATGACACGACAGGACATGATGCCCCAGAGAAGACTACACTGAAATCCATCTTGGACCCTATGGAAGGCTGTAGGTATGGCGGTATAGACCCTCTTGGGAGATCTTATGCTGGCTTGGAGATTCTCCCTCTGGAGGTTGGGCAGCGCGTTTGGGTTCAGGAGGAAAGGGTCCTGTCTCAACAAGAAAGCGAGTTACTGATCCGGCCAGATTTCCATGTTGTGTTCATCCAATGCAGGACAGTTCAGATCCGCGTAGAATAGATCCGGAGATTTCAAAACCGCAAATAAATAAAAGACACTTTTATGACTACTAGAAGTCATCAAAAAGAAATGAAAATGTTGCATATCTTTCGTGGTGATTCTTTTGGAAACATGGACATTGGCCACAACTAGTGTGGAAGGGCAAATCTTTGCTCGCTCACATCATAACACATGGAACGACTCTGTGTTTACCAGCATAGGCTATTGGGCCAATTCCCACCATTTAGCGGTTACATGATGCAAAGTGATATAGGAGTGTAATGTGTGGCCCCCGTGTTTCCAGTCGGACACGTTGACCTTAAAGTTCCAGCACCGACTTTTCTGCCCAGTCTGTTCCTGTTCAACAATATTGTGGCTTAAACATCGTGGTGCCTGTGATCTAACTTGCCGCATATCCTCTTATCCAGGAAAAGTTTCTCTCGGGCAGAAAGTACCATTTTCCACCATGGGCGAAAATATTCATGTAAATGTCTTATGTGTCCTTGGCACTAAACCAATAGATAATTGTAACCTCCGAGAGAAGGCAAGCTTCAGAAACACTTGGTTGGCCAACATGCCAGGGAGATAATTCATTCTTACACGCTTAGCCAGACAGCTCCATTACAGTTCATCGCAGTTCTCATAACCTTGAACACCAGTGGGTTTCACGCTGTCTGGCCCTGGAACGGCAAAGTAGGATTTAAGTAAAAAAAATAAGCCCAACCGGTCATTACGTAAAGGATCCCCTTACCCCCATTTACACCCGTTAACCAGTCCAACGCTAATATGACACTTTGTAACAATTTCAAAGCTCTTTTCAGCTTATTGTATAATAACCGTGCCTTTGTGTTGTCATCAAAGGATCCATCTCAGAGGGCCTCGGGGAGTCCTTTTGGTGACCGTCACCTGGTCACATTAAAGAGAAGACGAGGGTCAAGTGCTTCACATAAAAAACGCACATCTGGAGGAGAAAGATCAACCGCTTTAAAGAATTTCCAGCCGCCTTTGAGATTTACAGCCTTCAAAAAAAAATGTAAAAAAATAAAAATAAAAATGAATGTTTTTGGAATAAGTGAAAGGTGAAATGTTTTATAAGTTTCTCACAGAGTGCTTAAATTTCCAACGACGGCTCGTTAATTGTTACGTCTGGCTTAGACCGTATCCATCGCCGGGCCGTCAATTGTTTTTTCAATTGTTTTTTAAAGGATATGAGAAAAGTAATGTGTTACGGTAGGTGTGATAGCCAGTCCGTAACAACCATAAATCGTAGACCGTAAGCTTATGTGATCCAAAGTGTTACGTGATACACCGCTTGTTATGTCCTGTTTATCCATTGTACAGCGCTGTGGAATATGACGGCGCTATAGAAATTAATAAATAATAATAATAATGATAAGATAGTGTCTTCATTTGAGTTGCCTTTAACTGTACGTTAGCAGAGAAGATCCTTCCATGATAGATTGTAGATTGAGGTTGGACAATATGGTCCCATGTAAACCTCCAAGGGGGGGGCAGATTCTCCATCAGCCTAAGTCTAGAAGGGTATTTTATTACAGGTGGATCTGGAAGCTAAGGGGGGGGAAGAGAGGGCTTGGTGGGCACCATTGCCACGTACTCTCCACCCGTTATATCATGCTCCATGCTCGGCAGAGCTTCCAGAATACGTCACAAATTCTACGTGGCCCATTTCATCAACAACCGACTTACCCAGCTATTTTACGTCTAACCGTGTACATTGGGGTACCAAACATGGGCAGATCCATGGGGCAAGAAAGCAAATACCCCAACTCCAAGGAGAAGAGGGTTTATTGTCAGTTGCATGTTTGGGGTTCTGTAATGGCAAATGAACCTGCACAAGATGCATGCGTGCAAAACCATGCGCGAGTGTCACTTCGTATTTCCTTCTAGCGCCACCCTTAAAGGGGGCTATAATAAGGGGCAATTTTTTTCAAATCCCAGTAACGGCTTCCATCTGTTGAAATGTTATATTTAATATTTTATATTATTAATATTCTAGTTATAGAGCTGGCGCTCTATATATAAAAAATATATCTATATTATATATATTAATCTAATAATATCTGCCAATTATTGTATAAAACCCCTTTACTAAACAGTTCTCTATCTCGCTACCCGGCCCTGGGGCAGATATAACTGGGGGCAAAGGACGAGGGTCACGGCCATAGTGTGCTCAGGGTTATAAGGGATGAGGGTCCGTCGTGTCCACACTTGCAGTTACGGCCCCCAGACATGTGCAGCCACCCGTACGTAACGCCGGGATAATTATTATTACACCAGCCGTGAGAGACCGTAGAATCTGCCTCCTGGGGGTTAGTTAGTTATCTGGTAAATGTTCTTATTTTCCTTAATTGTCTTTCACGCATCAAAAAGAGCTCAAAAGGGATCTAGTCAGGGTGTATACCCTAAAGCATACAATTGTCCCATTTTTGAAGTCACAATTATGTTTATAAAAGTGGCAAAAAATGTAAATAAGATTGTTCTCCTAAATGTCCCACTCAATTATAGTCACTAGGTTACAAAATCACATAAAAGAGGCGATGCAGCAGCTTCATCCTCCCTTTGACCGCTCCAGCAAAGCACGTGGCTACCTCCATGGGTGACGGGATCAGCATCTTCCTCCCGCAAGCCGCGCTTCACAAACGGCACCCTTGTAAATGATTAATGTCTGGTTAGTCAGCCAGACATTGGGTGCATTTATAGAGCGTGGATGTATTAGCGTGCGGCTGATACATAATTCAGCATAAACGTAACCGTTAAGTAAAACTGCTTGGCATCGAGTGCCGCACGAGATCATGATGCAACAACATTACATCATAACTAGATAGACGCATGAGCTCACACGTCGCAGCGTACAATATGATACAGATACTGATTACACGGGGGGAACCAAGCCCCGTGTCCCTCCGTATTATATACAGTATATATATACATATAATAGAGTAGGGAAACATCTGTGTAACAGTTTATAAGGAAGTAGGGACCATACCACCCAAGTGTCCGTCTTTGAGCCCCAAGTCCCTGATTGGCCTTAATCAAACAACCAAACAAGAGCCTATTGCTTTATTGCCACCTCCAGTAAAAGAAACTGAGTGCCCTACGGTCACGCCTGGGAACTCTCTAGGTTTTGCCTAGAGGTTGGGTATATAGTATAATATATTATGTCATGGCGCCTCTACCTCCTCTGATCATGTGTTGTAGCTTCAGGGAGTTCGGGAGGTAAAATCGGGACTGTCGTGCACAAAGCGGGACAGTTGGAAGGCATGCGATGCATGCATTAACCTGCACATGAAAATCTTGTTCTGATGGCGCAGATAATTCCTGGAAAGGCTTTAATTAGATTGTGAAGTCGTCTGGGTGTGGAAGGTGAGACCCCCGCGTCAGCCGTGCTGTCTAATACAGATAAGCGATGCTGGCCGTTTGACAGCGTACGTACGAGGTTTGCCGGCTGAGTGCAAGCAATTAGTAGTTAAGTGATCAGTCAAGCTTATATGTGGCCACCCAGCAAACACATCATTAGTTTATAGCTATGAGGGGGTCGCGCTGTTCTTAAAGGTGCCGTTCCACTTACTCTGCTGATTTTAAATTAAATGGAACAGAAATGCGTCCAGCTATATAAAATGCTATATGAACAGTTACATGAGGGTAAGCCCTGTCCCCTGCGCATGTCTATCACCCCAACCCTTAAGAACAAAAGTGTCCGTCTTTGTTCAATTGGGAATTTTGGGAGATATGGCATATCGTGGCCCCTGCAGCCCCCACAGTGCAGAGGACCCCTGGTCTTAGGGGGTCCACAAGGCTTACTGGTACACAAGTGGGCCGTATGAACTGACACTAACAGTATCTTATCTGCTGTTAATTGTTTAAAGAAAGAGCCATTTAAATCCAAAACAAGGAACACACATGTATTGGGGCCCTCAACATACACTATATGGCCAAAAGTCTGTGGACACCGGACCATTACATAGGTGTCAGCTTGTTGGACATCCCATTCCAAAACCAGAAACATTCATATGTAGCCCCCCCTTTGCAGCTATAACGGCTTCCGCTCTTCTGGGATGACTTTCAACAAGATTTCGGGGCGTTTCTGGGGAATTTTTGCCCGTTCATGCAGTAGAGCGTTTGTGAGGTGAGGCACTGATGTTGGACGAGACGCCCGGCTCGCAATCTCCCTTCCGGTTCATCCCAAAGGTGTTGGACGGGGTTGAGGTCAGGGCTCTGTGCAGCCGGTCAAGTTCTTCCACCCCAAACTCATCCCACCATGTCTTTATGGAGCTTGCTTTGTGTGATGGGGCGAAGCATTAACATTACCCTTCACCAGTACTAATGGGCCAAAACCCTGAAAACCAGCCCCAAACCATTATCTCTCCTACACCAAACCTTACAGTAGGAACAATGCATTCCGGTCGGTAGCGTTCCGGCATCCACCAAACCCAGATTCATCTATTAGACTTCCAGATAGCGCAGTGCGATCCATAAAACGAACCGTTCCAGAGCCCAGTGGCGGTGGCTTTACACCACTCCAGCCAACGTTTGGCATTGAGATGTCCGGCTTGTGTGCAGCAACCCTTTTTTATGAAGCTCACAATATACCAATATATTTTTAGTGTTATTATTAATTCTCGTTGTCCCAGCTGTCTCCTGCAGTAAAAGCGTTACTCACTCTGTTGGCGCTATATAAATAACGATTTATTTGTAACAAAAATCGGATCGGCGATGGGATGCAAAAAGGGTTCTTGGGTCCTCAGGACCCACAATACCCCACACTTGCCTCCGTCGCTTGTTGCTGAAGGGGTTAACCTTTTGATGCGGTGACCTCTTTTCGTTTGACTGGGGCCATTGTTGGCCGTGGGCTTAGCTCATTGATCTGTCACACTGACCCCTCTGTGACGGAGAAAGGCGCTGACACCGCTTTTCCTGGGTGGGATCGGCCGGTACTGAGCCCTTTTTGTGTGCCGTCCGTCGCCTCTGTTCTTTGTGATCATTATCTGCCTCTCCTTTCTCGAATCGTTATCTTGGTCTTTGCAGAAAGCTTCCTATAGCAGCGGGAAATCACTTACTTGCATGTCCCCCAGATAAGGGATAAGTACTTTCCATACATCGGCCCCTCGGAAATAAATACGGCGGAAATGAAGGCTTTGGGAGACGTTTTCCTCCAAAATAACTGCGATGGCCGCACCGAAAGAGACCCCTGTGCTCGAGGCATGCCAGCGGGCCCCGTAACACTACACTATGGCTTATCATGTATTGTAAAGTCATGCGCAGCTCGACACCAACAAACCGATATATATGTCTCCTTACACCTGAGCACCCCGGGACAGAGCACCCCGGGAACTGTATTCATGATACTCAGGGATACAGAAACACGTTGGTGGACACAGTGTCTGTGGGGTGTGTGATGTATTTTGAGATGTGCAGTGTCTGTGTACTGTGTAGTGTTTGTGGGTATGCAGTATGGGGGGTATAGTGTGTGTGTCACTGTGTGTGTGTAGTGTTTGTAGGTAAGCAGTAAGAGGGGTGTGTAGTGTGTGTCACTATGTGTGTGTAGTGTCTGTGTGTCACTATGTGTGTGTAGTGTTTGTGGGTATGCAGTATGGGGGTGTGTAGTGTGTGTGTGTGTCACTGTGTGTGTGTGTAGTGTTTGTAGAGTGCGCGGTATTGTGTGTCACTGTGTTGTGTAGTGTTTGTAGATGCCTTGGCGTGTGTGTGTGTCACTGTATTGTGTAGTGTTTGTAAGTCACGCATAGTATGGGGGTATAATTATTATTGTGTGTAGTGTTTGTGGGGTCTGGCGTGTGTGTGTGTCACTGTGTGTAGTGATGTTGTGGGGTCTGCGCAGTATGGGGGCCTGGTATTATTGTGTAGTGTTTGTGAAGTGCATGGCGTGTGGTAATGCTATTAAACGTGTAGTGTTTGTAAGTGCATGGCGTGTGTGTGTGTCACTATTGTAGTGTTTGTAGAGTCACGCGGTATGGGGGTATAGTGTGTGTGTAGTGTGTTTGTAAGTGCATGGCGTGTGTGTATCACTGTATTGTGTAGTGTGTTTGTGGGAGTGATACACTTGGTGTGGTGTGTCACTGTGTGTGTGTAGTGTTTGTGGGGTACGCAGTATGGGGGGTATAGTGTGTGTGTGTGTCACTGTGTGTGTAGTGTTTGTGGGTATGTAGTATGGGGGTGTGTAGTGTGTGTGTAGTGTTTGTGGGGTACGCAGCGTGTGTGTGTGATAACGTTATACCCGTGTGAACGAGCGGATCCTTTCGCAGGAAGGAAGCTCTTGTTGTGAAGCGTGATTGCGTAACACTTTATTTCATGTACTTCTCTTATTCCAGATCTGGCATTGTATGTTTCATAGGAAAGGTGCCTGTTAGAACACGCTACATACATGTTATCACACTGTGATCGCACTCACCCCTCCCTAGCCCGACATTAACCCCTTTCACACCAAATCCATCAAGGTTGGTTATTTTTATCCCTTCTTTTCCTAAATCCCCAGATTTAACCCCGTGTGCACCTTCTGTATACAACGCTCAGAATTACAGTTTGAGGGCCGGGTTTGTTTTCATTTCCAATAATTATTTTTCACGTATAAAATGTTATTTATCACCGAAACATAGAATCAGATGGCGGATAAGAACCATTGCGCACGTCTAGTCTGCTATCTCATCCGCATGCAGAGACTCAGACCTTAATCGCTATTTAATCTTTTCTTAGATTCAGGATAAGTTTATGCCTATCACATACATGCTTAAATTCCCTCATTGTATTAGCCTCTACCGTTTCCGATGGGAGGCTGTTCCACTAATCTACCACCCTGTCAGTAAAAGTAAAACTTCCTTACATAACATCTAAGCCTCTGACTCTCTAGTTTTAGACGATGGCCTCTTCTTTGAAATAAACTTCCCTCCTGTATTTTTCTGATACATTTAAAGGATCATTAATAATATGACAATGTTGGGTTCTGATTGGATGCTGTTATCCAATCAGAAGATATCATTTTGATTCACGGTCTGCCCCATATGACCTACAAATATAAATTTAAACAATCAATAATATTACGCTTAACGTTGATGCTGATTTGTGATTGGATGTTGTTATCCAATCGGATCTTTAGCACGTTGTTGGTATTATACGGAATCTTCGGAATTACAGAACATTCTTCAGTCGCCCTTGGTTACCTAAAACAATCGGCTTGCAGAAATAATGAAATAGTTGGCAAAGTTGCCTTAATTATTATTTTTACAATGCGGAAGTTGATTTATTACGACTTTATCTGCCCCGTTTTATCCGGCAGCCAGCTGGTAGATTGGACTGTTGTGGCTTTTGTTGTGACGACTGTTGTCAGACATACAAACGGCTCGGGGCGAGCGACACAAACGACTCAAGAAACAAATCCGTAGGAATTCAGGAAGCGGGAATTCAGCCAGAATTTACCCGAGATCCAACGAAAAAGAAACTACAACCAAATGTATTTATTATTGATTTTTTGTATATAGCACCAACCTGTTCCATAGCGCTGTACAAAGATTTCCCCCCATAGCCATTTCAGGACAATCGGCTGCGAACCAAGAACAGTTTACTCGGCCCAAGCGGTCGCGACCCAGGAAATGGATTTGAGACGTGGTAACCTACGCAGGCACGGCGGAAATCGTTATTCAGCACGCACCGTATCGAGAATCGAGGAACAGAGAAACACCAAGCTAAAGCGTTCCTCGTTTCAGTGAAACCTCATAAAGCGTCGTCACCGTCTTGGGGAGGAAAAAAAATACCTGCAATGTTATTGCAGGTATCGTTCTAACGCAATGAGCTCCCCTCGCAGCAGTACATTACAGCTGTATACGCTGCTTGAGCACAGGTGACTGCAGGGTATCTTTACCCCTGCCATTTGGTTGCCACCTCTCCGGCGGATGACTTTTTCAGGGGCCGCGCATGCTCTGGTGTAACGATTACTGATCGGTCGCATTCTTTTAGTGGCCCGCAGGGAAATACCAGAAACAGGTGGTAGCCCTGATGTCACACCAAAGGCGGAAGCCTTCAACGCCACCAGGGCAAGCACAATCCCAGATGTTTTTCACTAGCGTGTGCGTGTGTTGCGGTAGCCTACGGTGCCCTGAATGACTGCTGCTGCCCCCCAACCCCCCTCCCAAAAAAAAAAAAAAAAAAGGCACCCACTGGCTTGGGGGTCTTAGTCGCAGACTTGGAAGCTTTCCTCCTTTCCCTAGGACACCATGCATCTCGTGATGGGGGGGGTGAGAACATCCAGCATTTCATTCATGCACACGCACCACTACACCCTTATCCCTAAGCACATGTGAGCCGTGACATTAGCGCGATCAGATCAAAACCTGCTTCTGGATTCAACTCAGACTACGGAACCCGATAGCTGCCAACGCAGAACCTCTTTAATCGTAGGTTTGGTTTTGGGAACTGGCGGCTCGGCGTACCATTACAAAGCGGGGGGGGGGGCAGGGGCAAGTGTCCGTTTATGAAACACATATGTTGTTACAATGTGAACACATCCTCTAAGTAAAGGAATAAGGAGCAGTTTCTCCCTCTACTAGGCCGTATGTTAGCGAGATCCGTGCCGGACACCATTACCCCCAAACAGGCATCATTTGGACCCAAAAGAAAAAATATATTTAAACACAAAACACACTGCATGCGCCAATCCTTCATAAACCGGGGATAACCGGCTGCTCACATGGAAATAAAACACTTTTTTTTTTTTTCCTTCTTTCTTTATAAATTCCTTCAATTAGTCAATTGAGACCCAAAAATGAAATCGCAACAAATACCATGTTTAGAGATCTATTTTTTTAATATTTTATATAAAATCCTTTAATATACATATTAACGCATTCTGTAAAACATACAATGATACGTCACTGCTTCATCAGCCGGGGTCCTTCAGAACAAAAAAAAAAAGTACCACTGTCCAAAAAAATAAAAAAATATATATTACAGAAACCTTTTCATGTAACAAAAATATACAGAACAAAAATAGCGTAAGATAAAGCGCGTTGATTTAAACACAAATTATCGTATGACAGCATTACATTCATGTGTTAAAAAAACAAAAAAAAAAAAACATTTAGTGGTTTTCCTGCTAGCCCGCTGTTAACCATTTGTTATACATGCTTGGACACCAGATGTTTTTCTCAAAAAGGGTTAAAAAAAAAAAAAAACCTTTAAAAGTGTCGCAGAAATTAGTGATGTGCCGCGTATCAAGTGGCATGAAGTGAAAAAAATAAAACCCAAATAATGTGCAAAAATAATTTTCCTGCGAAACCTTAGATTTTAACAATGAAAAAGCCTTGAGCTTGCAGAAGAACAGGGCACACGTCTAGGAGTTTAAACCCCCCCCCCCAAAAGATCCCTATTACAGTAAGATGTACATTTCTTTTAGGCGAGGTGTCTGCAGTCTACAGGGCTCCCATCCCCCACCAGGCAAGAAGTGGTTAACGGCTTCTCTTGGAATTGCCCCATTAGCCCCCCTCTCAGAGGGCAGATGGAACCAGCATTTAGTGTTTGTAGGCAACCGATTGCCCCTGGATGGTGTGGAGGGGGGGGTGAGGGCCAGCAGAGTCTCATGCAGAAGGTCCAAGTTCTCCATCCCTGACCCAAAGGATATGGACACAAAGACTTCAGGTCATCTGTACAGGGAAAGGCTGCCCGTCGGGGGTAGGACTTCTTCATGTACCCCTAGTTCACAAGGAAGGGGCAGGAGGAGAGGTATTTAAGGGTCACTCCCTAGCAGGCAGGCTGCGAGGCAATGGCACAGCCCCCACACGGCAATGGCAGCTACCCCCACACGGCACCTCTCGCCGGGGTACGGGGCAGATCGGCTCTTCCATCCATAGTCCAGCGGCATTGGAGCCCTCATAGCAGCCGGCAGCAGCTCATGCACTCCCCGCTGGGTCCGTGCCTCTTCTGCAGCGCCGCCCTGGTGGCCGTTTCAAAAACCTCCCTCACCCCGTCTTTGGTCTTAGCCGAGCACTCCAGGTATTCGTAGGCGGAGATCCGGACAGCCATGGTCCGTCCATCCTCGGTCCTCACCGGCTCCTGCTTCATGCGGGCCAGCTCGTTGCGGATATGCTCGTCGTTCCTCAGGTCCTTCTTGTTGGCCACCAGGATGATGGGCACGTTGGGGCAGAAGTGTTTGACCTCGGGCACCCACTTCTCCGGGATGTTCTCCAGAGAGTCCGGGCTGTCCACGGAGAAGCACATGAGGATGACATCGGTGTCGGGGTAAGAGAGGGGCCGCAGTCGGTCATAGTCCTCCTGGCCCGCCGTGTCCCACAGAGCCAGCTCCACCTGCTTGCCGTCGACCTCGATGTCCGCAACGTAGTTCTCGAACACCGTGGGCACGTAGACCTCGGGGAACTCGTCCTTGCTGAAGACAATGAGCAGGCAGGTCTTCCCGCAGGCCCCGTCGCCGACCACCACCAGCTTCTTCCTGATCGCCGCCATCGCCACCTTGCTTGAGCTGCCGGAGGTCCCCCGGCGCTTTCTCAGCTTGCCTATGTTTCTAATGGTGGCTTCTCAGCAAACGTGACGGCGCTCCCGGGACGGAGACACGCGGCGCCCCAGCAGAATGTCTGTAAGCACCGAATGCACCGAGCGGCTCTGTAACGCGAGAAGTGAGCGCGGCGCTGAGGGGGGAGGAGAAGTTTACAGGCTCAGTAACTCCCTCCGCAGCTCTCCGAGTCCCTTTAACTCCAAGGCGTGCGAGGGTCCGGCTATTTAAAGGCTAAGGCTGCGTTCTTAATATAGCCAGCCAATGAGACAGGAAGTGGTGACGTTATGCTGAGAGAGAGTATGCTGTGATTGGTAGATAGGGAAGAAGGGGCTCGGCCTAAAGCAGCTGACTGTGGCCCGGGGGGTTTCTTTACATGGGAGCGCGAGGGGGGGTGCGCTGCTGCTGCTGCCAGCAGGGGGGTCACCGACTGCCGGGCCAGAGGAGTGCCGCTAATCACGGCAAAGGGGACCGCTGTACCGAAAACACAGAGCCTGTTTCCCAAGGTCACCTGGTAGCAGGGATTGATAAACCTCGCTCACCACATATGGCATTCAAAAAACTAGAGGGTTAGAGGCTTACATGCAATGTGAAGTTTTACTTTACTGAGAGGGTGCTAGATAAGTGGAACAGCCTCCCGTCAGAAGTGGTAGAGGCTAATACAGTGAGGGAATTAAAACATGCATGGAATAAATATATGGCCCCTGAATGCAAGACAAGATAACGGACTAATTAAGGTTTGAGTCTTTACATCAGGAAATGCGGGTGACTAGATGGGTCAAACGGGTCTGATCTGTGGTCATTCCATGTCTGTATGACTGGAACGCGGGGTATTTCTCAGGCTCCTCTGGTTGGGGGCAATAGCCCTCGCCATCCCATTGTACAGCGCTACAGAATTTGATGGTGTTATATAAAACAAATAATAATAATAATAATCTATGGCATTCAAAGGGTTAATTAACAGACAAACCAAAATAATTTAATACAAGAAAATATAAAGAGAGAAAGAATTATCTGTCAGCCGGACCCAGTGAATAGATTTTTATATGGCAATGACAGGTGAGGCTAAAAGCATTGTACAGCGCTGCGGAGTATGACGGCGCTATAAAAATCTTAAAAAAAACACATTGTACAGCGCTGCGGAGTATGATGGCGCTATATAAATCTATAATACTAATGCATTGTACAGCGCTGCGGAATATGATGGCGCTATATCAATTTACTGATAATTAAATGAATGATAATAATGATAATAATAAAAAAAAAATACTCTGCTCGGAATACAGGTAGGCGGTCCCGTTGACCTAAGTGGGCGGTCCCACTGAATGGAGGGGAACCCGGAGACCCCAGAGTTCCCAGGCCTGGCTCGGAGTAGCCAGCAACATACTTACGGCTGGGGCCGGCCTAAGCCAGGGCGTCACCACCAGCCGCCTCCTCTGCCATCCTTACTGCTCAGTGCCAGGACATGACATCATGTTTCCTTATAAGGAAATTATCGTTGGTGCCAGCATGGCGCAGTCCTCCGCAGTGTTATCCTGATCAAAGCGATTGGCTCTCCGTGATGCAGCGGACCTGGATCTGCCACCCTAGGGCCCTGGCCTGAATCTGCCATTGGCTGTAGCTAGTGCCCCAGTCCTCTGCCCGTAGTCTCTTGCCCCAGCCCTCTCCCCCTGGGCTGCCGCCTTTTCCTCTGTACTCTTTCTTTTCCTGTTTGGTTCTCCAGCTGCAGTGAATCATCCCAGACAGATCAGTTTGTTTTGTTCTTGGCCGCCAGCTCGGGACTGTTCTGCGTGTGTCCGGGCCAAAACATTCCTGCTCTTTTTTTTTTTTTGGACAGACCCTTAGAAAACAACAAGTGAAGTTCCTTGGATACCCCGCAGAGCCTCGCTCCTGCCTCCCTAGTCCGGGTAACCGGGGTCAAGCATGGAGGGCGTTTACTGGGGTGTCTTAAGTTAGATTGGGGCGATCAGACTGTTCTTTGGTGTCTTGAGAGACTTACAAACAGCCCTGTGCTGCTCCTCAGCGTAATAAACCTCCGTATATCTACCAACTGTCCTGGATTTGGGTGGACAGTTCTGATGTAAGGCTCAAATCAGTGGCCCATACACGCAGCCATGAGGACTTAATAGCCAGTCGTTGCCTTAGCACATATGGGCCGTTGATAGGTCGATCGTTTAGTTAGTCTCCGGCAGATGGGCTCTCATTGCTCAGAGTCAGTTTGCCAGAATTTTGGAATAAAGGCTTCCGAAAATATCCTGCAAATTAAAGGTTTCTCCGCCCCTGGTTATTGAGGGAAATCTCGTCAGGCTGTTTGCTTTTGTTGTTGTTTTTTGGTTAACCCTTTCTATTTGTGCTGACAAGCACCCTGTCCAAGGCTGGCCCTAGGCAGGAACTGGGGTACCTGGTATTATAGTTACATAATTACATTATGATGGAGCTTTCCCATACCTGGAAACCTTCTGGCTGCGGCTACCCTGAGGCCCCCTTACAGGTTACATTTAGGAGGTCCTGCTGATGTCGGTTGGTGGTCCCACTGACTTTGCGGGACACGCCATTGTTGGCAGGGAAGTAGGTGGGCAGTGCCCCCCAATGTCGCTCCCGCCACCTGAAGTCTCCTTGCGAAACCCGGTGAGTTCCCAGGTATGAGCCCTCCCTGTGGCCCTAAAGCGACTCATCAAGCAGAGGGCTTATTGAGGATTTCCGAAAATATTTGTATCTAAAAAAAATTAAAAAATGGTAATCCACAATATTTAATTATTCTGCATTAATTAAAAAAAATACAAATCATCTTGCACCTGGCCCAGCAAATCCTAGCGGCGGCTCCCTGCCCCGACCACCTGTTCCCAGACCTAACCTAGTATTGGGCTGACGGAAACGTACAAAGGATCCGGCGGGTTACACTGCCACCTAGTGCTCATTGTCGGTATTTAGATGTCTTTTACACATATAATAGCTTACATTGAGCCATTCAAACTAATATATACAGCACAGTCTTCGCTGTTCATTACAATAAAACCAATGGGAATTTTTTTGAAAAAAATATTCTTATAATTGAGGTTTTGGTGAAACTCTGACACAGCTCAGTGACCTCAAAGGCAATGGATGAGGAAAACAACACCACACTACATAAATATATATATATATGTGTGTGTGTGTGTATATATATATATATAAATATGTATATATATATATATATATATATTATATATATATATATATATATATATATATACACAACCCTCACCCACCCAATGAAAGTACTGCCATTAATCATGTTTTTTGGTACAAAAATAAGGTAAATAAGGCATGTAACAGTTATTGCTTCACAACACAGTGTTGAATGCGTCTCACCAGGTAGCGATGAACTCCCACTATTCTAACTTAATAGGTGTTAATTTACAGCAGCTAAATAATGCACATTGAACTGTTATTATACTGTTGGCAGGTATGCTAAATGAAGACTAGCCAACCGGCCCATAAGCCTCGCAAAAACAGAACAGCGCCCTAAATTCAGGTGGTGTGCGCTGAAAGAGTTAAAATAACTATTTGACCGTCTTATCCAGCGACCAGTCATTAAAGAGTTTCCAGAAGAACACTGGGCTGTAAAGTGGGGTTCCATTTCCGTGAAAGGCCTTTGAAAGCCCACTCAGGGTACAGCGTGGGAGGTGGGCAGGGAGAGGACTCGATGGCAGGGGCCACAGTCATAGATGCCAACGGCCTTGGAGTCGTGTGAGAGCTCTTGGAAATAAAAGATAATTAGAAGAACCTTTGTAATATACGGAAGCTCTTCTGGTGCCCTGAGAGGCCGTGGAGGCTGAAGGACGTTTCTCCCTCGACAATGGCCGTATTCACGATTCATTAGAGTGTTTCCCTGTGCGTAACGCCTACGTGCCGTATAACGCTCTGCACAGACCGGTATTGTGTCACCAGAATAAGGGGATTTTTTCGAAATTTGACATTTTCATTGCCTAGAGGACTTGATATACAAAAATTGTATGGATGTTTGTGTTTTGTGGGCTTATTCACTAACGTAAGAGTCCATTATGCTTTCAAAAGGACCAACAGCATACCCGCCCAAATTTCGGTCCTGTCCTGTAAAATAGTGCTTATGAGCAGAGCGTTGCACTTTTAAATTTGCATGTCTAAGACACACACACAGCCTCAACGCTTGCAAATGAGTTCCAGACAACCCAGTATCTGTACTGGGCAACCTAGCGCTCAATGCTGCAGGGTCATGCATAGCGTGTGGCCCCGCCCCATTTAGACCCCACCCCCTTGACCAGAGATCCAGGAAGGAAATGTTGGTGACTTTGGAAGAGCAGCGGCGCGCTCCTGTAGGAAGGGTTGGGATGGCCCACCGTATCATATGGTTCTGGTGCAGCCACCGAGGGTCCTTGGGAACCAAATCATCGGCGTTTCCCCTGTACATATAAAAGGCGTGGAAAATGTCAGCCGCACTGGGCGGAGCTTAAAGTTAAGGTCCAATAAGAGCTTACTATCTGCACTATGATTGGAGGGGTGGGGCTTACTCAGTGGTGAAGCCAGAGGACAGGCCACCTGGATGGGAAGGAAGGCTTTTAAATATGGAAGGTGCCATTACTTGAGAATAGGGGGGCCTGTATCAGGAAGAGGGAGGGAAAGGAGAATATGTTTGCAAATATGAAGAAAAGAAATGCTAAGCAGTTATTATATTGGGGAGAGCAGTACCCCCCACCCCAGCAATACAATTACTTGGAGTGTGCCGTTACACACGGGAAATGGTTTTGGCAAATAGTTTGGGCCTAACCATTATATGTGAGCTTTGCTACTTTGCTAGGGATTGGGGCGCGCCACAACGCCACCTTCGCATCCAGGAGTTCCCCCCCCCCGGTGACCCGGGGAGGGCCGCTTCAACCGGGGTCTCCGTGTGAAACCAGGAGAGCTCCCACGTATACGTGGTGCACCGGCAAGCTGGGGGCGGGAAATTGTGCAGATACATGGGGGGGTCCTTAATATCAAGGCCGTCTCTACATTAAACTTTTTTTTTTTTTATTGTTGCGACTCTGTGTCTGGCGACATCCTCTGTTCTGACATCGCAGACAAAGTGTTTGGTTAGTGTTACGGAGTCCTTATACTGTAACACGGACGTCAGCTTGTTACTTAACAGACCCGGCAGCTGTTCCGTGATAAGAAACCGAATGTTTATGTCTAAGAAAAAAAATCGCAGTTCAGAATAAAGCGTCCAACTAGCAAAAATGATCAATAAAGAGGAATGAAGACAAAAAAGTCTTATTAATCTGAAAGGGGTGCTCTGTAATTGCTGATAATCTGAATAATATTGCTAATCCCCATCCTTCTGCGCGGCTTTACAGTATAAACACAGTCACCGTGTTCTCTAAAGATGTACGCAATGTTCTCGCTGTCTCTGCTAATGGTTTCGCACTCTCGGATGTGAGCCGTTTCAACACCAAGATCAGTTTGACACATTCACATAAATATTATTCCATTCTCTTCTGTCATTTTACAACAGTGTTTATAATAAAATTCTCCAACTTCGCCCCGCAAACAAAAAAATAAAAGCAGCTCTCTGCAGGGAGTAGTCCGACCAGATGGGGGATGCCCTGGTGATGATGTATCCAGGGGCAGCATAACTTTTGACGATAAACCCACCACAGTACAGGCTTTGTGCCATTTCTGGCCATCCTAGACATAGTATGCCGAGGCTAGAATACGCCACGTGTGGACCAATAGGAATTAGGAATTAAGAGGCATCTTCCGGCGAGGGGCACAGATCCCTCTGCTTCTGCCCCAAGGCAAAGAGAGAATGGGGCGAGAGGAGGCAAAAATAACAAAAGCTTCGAACACAGGGGCCCCACTGTGTACTTTGTTTAGCTCAGCAGTTTTTATCAGTTGGGGCAACTTCCAGTAGGAGCTGAAGATGCAGAGTAATTGATCTGAACCATTTGGGGGACCATTTGTAGCGGACCACGGGGATGTATAGAATGATCCCGCTGAGAATGAAGAGGGTGACGTAGAGATACTCCAGCTGGGGGCTGCCAATGATCGGAGCCAGTACTAGGTACACAGCGGCGATCAGCACAATGATCGGTATAATAATCGGAACCTGGAAAACAATAGCATTTATTATTATTATTATTATTTATGGTTTTGTATAGCGCCATCATAGTCCGCAGCGCTGTACATCATGCCCTATGCGGTTCCATTCACAAATAGGATTACACAGATAATAAACACTATTTTTGTGATAATGTGTTTTTTTGGTTTATATCGGCATAATATATTGCTATATTAAGTACTAACAGAACACTACAAATTGTTATTTTTTAAGAGGCGTTCTGGTTTTTGTCGAAGCTGGAGGCGGCGAGGAGATGTGCAACGCGCGCTCTCTTGTTGTGGAGTCCTGGCTATTCAGTTCCTGTAATAAGTCGACCAATATTGTGTAATTTACCTTATAAGGCCTGGGAATGTCCGGCTTCTTAATCTTTATGTACAGGAGCCCAGAAATTGTTATCCCATAGAACAGCCAGGCTGTGAAACTGCATACAAGGCAATAATATTGATATATATTAATATATTAAGATCATTCTTTAATGACTAAACCACTTCTGTAGTTCTGTCCCAAAATGAATAATTTTTCTGTAACATTAATATCACCTAAATGATTATTTACATTTTCATCGTATAGCATCTAAACTACAAAATGCAATATATCTCACTTTATATAGTATTAACTATAGCTACAAAAGATGAAGGTTACTTATAAAAAAGAATTCTGTTGCAAAATTTGAAAAGATTCCCCTTTCTTCTAAGGCACCAATGGTATGTTCATGTTCAAATGACTGGAGCATCCCTTTGGTTGTCATGGCGATAAAGACAACTTTCTAAATTTTGCACAAGATTAAAATATATATAAATATATATCATGGGTTAGGGTGCTGTAACTACTGGGGTCCCACTACTGGCAATTGTCTTTTATAATACTGTAGGTTTTGCCACCACTGGAATAGTAGTCACCTAGTCAACTCTTTCCAGAGGGAAATAAAAGAGAGAAATGAGATGAAAAGGCAGGAGAGGAAGGAGAGGTGATAAAAGAGAAAAAGAAGAGACAAGAGGCAGAAGAGAGGAAGGGCAGACAAAGTAGAAGAGATGAGAAAGAAAAGAGAGAATATAAAGAAAAGAAGAAAGAAATGAGAATAGAGATAAAACACAAGCTCTGTAGGCTGAGGTCATATCTTGGTGCTCCACAAGATCAGGCGGTGCACAGTTGGTAAAGTAGTTGTGTTGGAGAAGTCTGTGCCAGCGCATGCAGAGACCTTCAGCTTGCTGTGCATCCTTAGCGCACTCCTGGCAGATGTTGAGGAACCCCAAGAGACAGCTGCTATGAGCCCCTAAGCTAAGTCTGGACCCAGGTCAGCTTCCCCTTTTGCCCTGTATTAACGATGACCCTGATAGTGACCAAACTCACACCTGACACTAACACCATATCCTCATACGCAGGCTAAGAGCATACACTAACATGCACTCTGCCACCATACAGTAACACACACTCACTCTAACACCATACATACACTACACATACACTCTCACTCCCTTCTACCCTCAGTGCAGCTCAAACAGCTCTCTCCCCTCTCCCCCTCAGCCTCCACTGCATTGAATGGACCACATGAAGTCTGCTTCTTGAGGTCTAGAGGTTCAAAGAGTATTTTTTTTTCACTTGTAAGTCCCACCACCGTCCTAAATTACAAAGAGCAGTTTGGGGAACCTCGCTCTTCTTTTTTTTTACCTGAAAAAGTTGACAATACTGCTGAAATCTGCTGGTATTATCATTATGAGTGAGATGAAAGATGTGAATATCAGCGCTGGGGAAGGTGTGAGCCGTTTCACGTGGGCCATTGACAGAACATCTGGCTGCAAAACAGAGATGGCAGTAGGTGATGTATTTCTAGAAATGGAGCCAAGCCTCAGACATAATTACATGCATGAACTATAGATATA